>JADLZK010004182.1:0-196195 GCA_015847255.1 Hyparrhenia diplandra | reverse complement strand
TGTGATTGGTGGATCTCCGCGTCCGCTACAACCTCGATCTTCTCCTGTTTAGTTATATAATAAAGTTGCCAGATCACCATAAGATCCGAATCGGATATACTACCGTGCTAATTATTGACGGGCGCGGCAAGCAGAGGATAGACCCTATCTTAGTCCAACACGTAAACAAGCCTCCACCAAAAATAAAAATACTACTTGGCAGCCACTATTGTTTCAATCCATTGATATAGATTGGAGTGAAATTAAACTATGTTACAATCCAAGCTCCTCCAACGATTGAAGGATACACATGCATCCAAACAAAACTTTGGGACTATTTAGATCTCACCAAGATAACGCATAATACAACCGTTTCATTTAAATATGTGCATCAAAACAACCAAAAGATGATATTTCTAAAATTACTTATTTTCAAACAAACACTTGGCAATACACACGGTAGGTCAATAGCATCAAGCAGGAAATTATTTTTCCATTTTCATTTAACTTGGGTCCGCTTTAGATCCCCTCGAAAAATGACACGTTATGCTATCAGGTAGCTAGGCTCAAAAGAAATCATCTCGCAATGCACATCTAAATTGTGCATTAATTATTTTGCTTATCTACATTTCATACTCCGACATGTTCTTTTGGTACATTTAATGCTTCATGTGATGAGAATTTTGAAAATTTTGGAGAAAAGTTAGGGGAAACACACCCCTTGATGTTGCATAGGGGAACATTTGAAAAGAAAACCTAACTGATAAACTTGATAAAGATTATTTCTACGTTTCTAAAAGCAGAAAATGTGGGAGGTCCCCAAACATTTCATTTTCTATTTTATAAAGAGAGTTATAGGGAACTTACAACACGATTAACTGAAATCATCTAAACTGAAAGAAAAAGCTATCTAACATCTGGCTTAAAATGAAGGGATTGAAGGTGAATGTGTCGATCCAACAGTGTTAGTTTCTGGATATTGTGACCCTGTTAAAGTAAAGAGGCCAAGATCCATGAACAAAATAAACATTAATTACATTTGCTGCAATTTGTGTGTTTATACATGGCACTGTAAACAAATCTTGTTGCAATATGTGTGTATGCACGTACCTGGATTATGTATGTTTGTTACATCACAGCGCACAATGCATCCCTGTCTTGGCGTCCCCATATTTTTAGTGCTGGTCTAGCAAGCAATAATCAGAATTTTTTATGTGTATATGCAGCAGCAACGCAAGGCACTGATTACACCCAAGAACATCAATTTTCAGAATATACAGGAAGCAAGCATGACTACAGGAAGCACACAATACTATACGTAGCAAGCAACTAATATGACCATTGTCTGGCTGACGATGGCACTTCAGAAAATCAATCTGATAAGATAAACCATTAATTGATGAAGTTCTGACTACTACAGGAAGCAAAGCAATGGTGTTGATTCTACACAAATGTCTTTCCAGTCAGACTAAGCAGCACAAATAAAATCATGAAATCAGGAAAATTACCAAACAGCAAAACCTTGTTCTGCATGTACTCTGTTCACAACAGTGCCTAGCCGTGCTACAACTTAGATGGCAGGGTGTAAGAGATGATGCAAACTGCACTTTTTGCACTGAAACTTTTAAGTTATAAGAACCATCTATATTCTAATTCCAGCTAGCTAATTGTTACAAAGTCACTATTGTAACTAACTTTCCAATAAAACTATTCAAACCTAACTAAGTAACTAACTATCTAACTATATAACCATAACTAACTAAGTCACTATCCTAACTACCTACGTCACTATCCTAACTACGTCACTTACTACCTAACTAACTTTAACCATTACTAATAAATACCTACCTAACTAACTCTAACTAAGTTAGTAACTAAAATTAGCAAGGGAAAATGTGATTACCATGCCTAATCACGCCACCGGTGTTCTTCAAAGGAATGGGGCCCGGAGGCAATGAGCCCTGCCGGCGAAGCCGCCGATTCGCGCTACCAAGGGAAGGAGGGAGCAGCGCGCATCCCGGGCGTGGGAGTAGACTTGGCGGGCGGCGGCGATTCCAGCCCCACGGAAGATGGCGGAAGGGACAAATGGGAGGGGGTGGGGGGCTTGTGCACCGGGTGGCGCGGGCGCATCAAGATGGTGGCGGCGAACCCTAACCTCAAGCGCGCCGTCGAGAAACAGAGTGTGGATTGAGGGGAAGGGGAGGCCAGCGCCAGGTCTATTAACCCTAAGCGCGGGCGCATCAAGACGCCAAGAGTTTGGCGCAACTTGGGCCGACGTGGTACTGGTATGCCCATGGGCGATCCAGTATCTACACGCTTTGCCAACGGGCGCCCAAATGTGCTAGTTTTGGAAATAAAACTTAACCTGTTTTGTCTAAAATTTGTTTTGAAAAGTGTCAAAATTGCAAAAAGATTCCCTTCCACACCGACCACGTACATATGCACATTTAAAGACACATGAGGAAAAAAAAGAATACATCTGCATAGGAATGATTTAAACACGAGAGTATACTAGTTCGACAAGACGATGTACACAACCAATAAAAGAATACATCTGCAGATTATATACCATTGACGATTCATCCATTATGTAGAGGAATGATTCTCCCGTTGCTTGACAAAGGGCAATGACGTGCTGGCATGAGAAATTAAATTAACCCTTTATAGATTCTCCCGTTGCTTCATGGCGTCAGAGCATTTTTCAATTTTAATACAAGAAGAAAATGCATTATGTGCTGCTGCTTCGTAGACCATTCTCATATTCAATTTCAGAATTTCACCCACTTCAACGAGTTGCTTAGGACGCAAGTTTCAGTTCTTGCTTTTAAAAGCAGAGTTTACCTCCAAAAAAAAGGGTTTCAGTTCTAATAACCCACGTTTTGCAAAAGAACTGTTAGTTACTTGGAAGAGTGGATCACTTTGTACAGGCACACGGCTAAGCTGCTTGGAGGCCGCGGAACTCTCGCTTTATTTGCAGACCAGAACCAGACTGCGTCGAACACCGAACACGTATATGTAGCAACACAAGCTGCTGAGTGCTGACATGCCCGCCAGAGCCAGATCACACTACTGTACCAACGAACAAGAATCAGTAGCTGCCATGGCGACCGGAGGCGTCATCGCCGGAGGAGCAAGAAGGATAGGAAGCCCAAGAGCAAGAGCGTCGAAAAAGACGTTCCCACGCCAGCAGGGCGCCGACGAGCGCGAACGACGTTCCGACCACGTCCTGAGCTCATCCCTCCGCCCCACCCGTCGGCGTGCCTCCCAGCGCGCCGCGGCCGCGTGCAAGCGATGGCGCCGGATCATGGCGGCCGCCGCGTTCCTGCCCCGCTACCGGTCCCTCCACGCGCAGCAGCCAGCCTTCGTCGCCGGCCACTATCACGCCTTCGACCGACTGGGTCAACTACGATTTTACGCCGATCACAGAGAACCCCGTGTTCATCCCTCTCCGTCGTCGCTTACCATCGTCAACGGCCTCCACTCTCGCTCGACGATTTCCTCCCGTTCAGCCAGAGCGGCTGGGCGCTCGCCGACAGCCGCGGCGGCCTCCTGCTCCTCTTCCAGAGGAGGACCAGCTGAGACTTCTCAGAGCCACCGCTTCCACGACCTCCTCGTGTGCGAGCCACTGACGCGGCGGTGCCAGGGATCCTTCACCCGCCAGAACACGAGATAACGGAGATATGCCTCGGCGTGTTCCTACTCGACGTCGACGGCATGTCCATGTGTCCAGTTTTAGGAATTCGTCTCCGTGCACCAAGACCGTCGGAGGAGGGCCGCGGGCAGTCCGTCGCCCGCGTGTTCACGCCGGGGAGCGACGGCGGCTGGCGCGTCCCTGCCACCAGGCGACGTCAGCCTTCCGGGAGGATCGGCCGCATCAGCTTCGCTGGGCGCGTGAACGGATCGCTCTACTGGGTGACCGCAGAAGACGGCGGCGCCTACGCTGGTTCTCGACGAGGCCACCATGGAGTTCTCGCGCTTCCTGTTTCTGACCGACGACGACAACAATACCGGGGGTCCGTTCGACAAGCGGAGCTTCCGAGTCATTGGCGGCCATGCACTGCGTGTCGTCCGCCTGGTAAGCAACGAGCTCATGGTCCTCGTGCGACGCCAGCATGGCGGCCATGAGTGGTGGGTGGTGAGAAGCTCGTGCGGCTGCCGGAATGCCCTCGCCTGGAGGGGCGCGAGCAGAATTTCTTCAACAAGCAACGCTATGATCGTCGCGGCGCATGAGACGTATGTTGTCGTAACGCCGCGTGAGAAGACATGGCTCTTCTCCGTCGAGCCTCGAGACGCATTGCACGTGGAGCGTGAGCACCAAAGGAACAAGTATGCCGGAATGGCGCACCCGTTCCAGCTACCTTTGCCGCCAAAATTGGTGGCTTGTGCTCAGCACGGAAGGCTCAAGCAATCTCGCCACTGATGGCTGTATTTGTATAAGTATCGTGCCCGATGCGTTCTTTGCAGGACAACCAAAATTTTGTAGTAAAACACGTTGATTGCGTGATAAAATAACTATCTTGTTAATTTAAAATATCAACATAAAAAATAAAGTAATATTTAATTAAAAATCAAAATTGGTGAAGTCGATATGGTCATGGAGAGCACGGTTGAAAGAACCACATCTCAACGACCCGATTTAGACCCCCACAACAATAAGTCGGTAACAACCGAACCACTCCAAGAGAGAAGAACACAAGCAACTCATGACCTCACAAAAACATAGATCGAGCTAAGGTGATGCTTTTTAAGAAGCAGGGCGCAGGGGATCAAATCTAGCATCAAGACCCCACCTTCCACGGCCAGCAGCAGGCGGACGAGGGAGGGATGGAGACATCGCCGGAGAGGAGGATATGTGGAATGTTGTGTTAACGGGTCGGACGAAGTTACGGAGTTTACTGCGGACTGCACGACCATTCGAGGCTAGATCGCCGCCGCTAGATCGACATGGCAACGCCCCTCCACCGCTTCCTACGACACCCACCCACCGCCCCAACCCTTCTTCTTCCCCAAATCTCGTTAAATGCCTGTGCATTATAATGGGACACGGCTCATGAAGACTATGGCTGTTCGCACTTTCATGCCTTTTTAGTTTTTACATCCATCGATCACATGACTTTTTATTTATAGGAAAGAATAATTAATGTAAGTCAGCAACCAGTTTGCAAACCATGTGTCAAAACCCACGATTTAAATAGCTATAGCGGCGCTATAGGGCAGCTCCGCAACTACACAAATGCACTTTTCGTAGCGTATTCACGCTATCAGCTATAGCAGTAGTTATTGTGATCACTGCATGTTTAACCCTCCTACTGATAGCAAACACCTTATTGCTACTTGCACCTGAATTAGAAAATAAACAATTGATAGCAGGCTTTGCCAATGTTGTGATGCCAAAATAGTCACTTCAACCACGCGAAACAGCAAACTGTATTGTTCCTAGCAGTATGCAGCAGGCAAGACAGTATGTTTTGCTGAACTAAATTGAAAGGCAACATGCACAATAAACTGTTAATATTGAAGGACTAAATGTCAGGACAGAACTGAAAATGAAATCAGAGGAAACACGTAAGACTAGCTGCTTTCAAGCCATGATCTTGGCCGACCACACGTAAAAAGCTGTCCACCCACAACCTTCCCGACATTCGAAATGGTTTCAAGAGTGGGCAGGAAGATTCCGTCTGACCACTAGATAGCCGGACAACTATCCGCTTGAAAAACTGAAATCTGCATGAAAACAAAAGTATCAATCTGACAAGTTGGTGTCACGTAAACAATGGTAAAAAAAACAGTCACTAATTCACAATGTCCATCCTTTCATGACGTGCACAGAAACAGACTACACACACACACAAAAAGAACCCAAGTTCCTGTACGACAGTTTGATCCAAGAAAAGGAGCCGTGCAGAGCAATCTACCCAACTTGTGAACTATAGCCAAAACCATAAAACAAGTAACCGCTAGCATTGTTTTGGAGAGTATTGTCACCATAACGAAAACAAAGAAAGCAAACCTGAGCTAAGCAAAATCTTCAAATATGTCTAAGTGTTCACTTCAGGCAAAGAGAACTCAAATATCACAGTAGACAAGCCACCAATAGCATTCACTTTGGAAAGAGAACTCAGATATACCATATGGCAATAATTATGTCTGCCTAAGTGTTCTTCACAGACATATGCAGGAGGCCAATAAACAAATTTAATTGGCTATAGCTTCCTCAAAAATAAATAAAAAGCAATTTTGTTTTCTACTTTCCACAAAAAATATATAACGCAAACCCTGTGATTTACAGAATCAGCCGGTTGAAATCGAAAGTTTTATTGCCACTATCCAGCACCTCCTATAGCCAGACGCAAATAGCCCAAAGTGGAACATAAATATCTGTGAGAATTAGAAGATGGGCTTCTTTGACTTACTGGCTCCCAACGTAAACCCACATCTTTCCTACAACAAAAAAGGTACTGATATGTGTTCAGGTGTCTAAAAGGTATTGATATGTGTTCAGGTGTCTAAAAGGTACTTACAGGTGTCTTAAAGGTACTAATTTTCATTTTTTATTTCAATTCGACCATCACTTAATTGTGAGTAAGTGTGTCACCCCTGGCCCAAATATATAAACACTATACTTCTAGCATATAATGTAATATCTGCGAAATATTTTATTTAAGATATTTAAAACACATCTTAAATGTGTAAATAAAAAGAGAGAGTAGTTACCTTATCAACCTCACATTCTCAGAGATGCGCGCATGTAAGCGAAGTTGGTACCTCTATATCTTTCCGAGGCAAAAGGAACAGCCTCCAAATAGCTCTTTGTTCTCTAAGTCTACACTGACAACCCATCCATCAGCATCCGCACGGCTTCTCTTGGCTGTAAAGTAAATAACATCCCTAGTTCCATCTCCACGAGCACCGGCTGACAGACATCAATTCCAATAAAAGGAGGTAGAGTTGCCCCTTCGTCATTGAGCATCTTTAAGTATATCAAAATACACATCATTGTTGATCTTCAGCTCTTGAGATCCATAATCTTGCTCTGTTGTTGCCAGCTGCCTACGGAAAAGTCGCTAACTGTCCTTTTCCAAGTAGCAGCCATCAACCCTTTCTGATGAATTGACCTTCAAAGAGAACACTAGGTTTATAGTGCACCTGCAACTCCACGTACTTGAGCTGATTGCCGATGAATGCAATGTCTCGGTAGAGATGTGCATCGCCTTTAAGGGTTTTGTTTCTTTGAGGATCTTAGCAACAACATAGTCCCAAATGCGGGAGAGAAGGAATCAAACCATCAAGCAAAACGATTCCACGCCAGGGTCAACAAAGCCAATAATTGTCATCACCTATCGCTATAACCTTGCGAGTGTGGTGGTGGAAGTGCTTACCACCATGTTGCTGGCTCAGCGATAACTCGAGGTCTTCCAAGATCCTTGTTTGGAGTCATACAGACAAAAAAGTCAAACTGCTCAGCGGGCTTCCAATAACATGCTTGATTTAGACCAGCAGGATGTAGTCACCGGTGTTGGGGCATCCCAGGATACCAATATTGCCAGAATCGAAGGTGTAGCGCTTGGGGGCCGAGGAAGTAGCGTGAGCGATGGCTCATATGCTCCCGGTAGGGCTGGTAGACATAGTAGTCTAGGTTACTGATTCTCTCCCCCTTAGCCCCGACTATGAGGCGGAGCAGGATGAAGTCATCCTTCACGGCGAGTTTCCGGCTCATAGTTGATCTCGGCGGCGTCTGGGCTGTGGATGCACGTAGGAAACGAGGCGGGCGGCGGGCGCACAAAGGTGGCCTGGATCCTCTTGCCGTCACAGGTCTGGGAGAAGGCGGTGGTGGCGTTGTCACGCTTGGCAACGTAGGCCTCAAACCTCGAGCAGCAGGTAGGGGAGCTTCTCTGGAGCAGTAACGTGGCCGACCATGGGGGCGCCGGCGGAACAAGGAGGCCCGGTGGAGACCCGTGAGCCGCATCGTTAGTGATCTACTCGTTGAGGTGGAAGAAAACGGCGGAGGGAGATCCAGATCGAACGAGCGGCGGCGGCGGGTCCGACTACGTACTCCTTCGATTGGTTTGAAGGAATCCCCTGATTGCTTTGCGTCCAGGACCAAGGGCCGAAGGGCAAACGCAACTTGTAGGACAACCGAGTCCTATCAGGGAGAATAAAGCCACTCCGATCCGATCGGGATCAGATTCCAGGGACATCATGGATACAACTCTTATTTATTCAAGCCACGAAGCAGTTGTACGCGTGTGTAGAATACTAGTTTGGTCTATTTCCTGTCTTCACAAATAAGGTCGCCTTGCTCCTCATCCGCCGATCCCTCGGCCACAGAGCGCGCGACGAAAAGGAGATAGGCATGCCGCCTCAGTCGCCGGAGCTGATGGAGGAGCTCGTGGAAGAGGTCACTCCTCCGCCCTCCCGCCGGACGACCCCGCGAGGCTCGTCAGCGCCGCTCTCGTCTGCAAGCTCTGGTGCCGCCTCGTCACTGGCACCGCGTTCCACCGCAGGTTCCGTGAGTTCCACCGCAGCAGGGCTCCCTTGCTCGGCGTGTTCTACAACAACGGGAACTGCAAGCTCAGACATGACGACGACACGCCTGACGACAAACCTTCCGTCAACAAGCCCGTACGCGTCATGCCAGGGTCAAGGCATGCTTCTTCCCCACGACGTCCTTCCACTTCCACCCTGCGCACGCTGCCGCCAACGACGGCCGCTCTGGCTGGCGCGCCATGGACGCCCGCCACGGTCGCGTCCTGCTCTACCGGCCGAGTCGCTTGCCACAACGACCTGTTCTCCGTTTGGGACCCTGTCACGGCCGAGCAGCGAGACATGCCCAAGCTGCCGTTCGACACGCGGCACCGCTACACTGCGGCCGTGGCCTGCGCCGCCGCTGCCGGTGGCAACTGCAGCCACCTCGACTGCCATAGGGGACCTTTCCTGGTTGTTGCCATGGGCATCCAGCAACGCGTGACCAACTTGTCCGTCTACTCATCTGAAGCTGGTGCATGGAGCCAGGTAGCTGAGTTTGAGCGCCCCACCATTGATTCTGTTGCCCCCTTCGCGCATGCACAGTATACTCGTGGGCACCGCACTCTACTTCTTGCTTCACTGTAACGGCGAGATCGTGAAGGTATGACTTGGCCACACGGGAAGTATCTCCAGATTGACCTACCATCTAAGTTCCATCACCTGCTGGAAACAACCAAGCATTGTGCTCATCAAGGATGATGATGGTGGTCTGGGACTTGGATTTGTTGACAACACGGAGTACCAACTAGAGTTGTGGTCAATGGTGGCTGGTGGAGATGCAGGTTTTGTTCTAACAAGGTCATTGATCTTGTTAGGTTGCTCCCTTGCAGAGCGCTCATCGACAAATCACAAGTAGAGGTGAGTTGTCCTCAAGTGAGTGGTTTTGTGGATATTGGTGCTACCCGATTCTTATTCATAAGGACTTCCGATGGGCTATATAGCATAGAGATAGATTCTCGCCAGGTCAACAAGGTAGCTAACTGCTGTGACGATGACAAGGTCGTTCTTCCCTACGTAAGTTTTTGTACTCCAACGTCAAGGTGTAGCTACAGTTGTACAACCTAAGGATGTGGCCTCTAGGGGGTCAGGGTCAGAGTCCTAGTCAAGTTCCACATGTGCGTCAAAGACTCAAGTTGTATGCACAATTCTTCTAAATCAAAATCATATCTTGTAGTCACAGTATATATGATTCCCTTGTCTGAAATTAGCGGTTCATACAAAAACCGGTGAGATGCTGTAACTGTCCCTCACGAGATGTCATTTCACTGTTTATCATCGTTAAACTATTTACATAATGATATTTAATATTGCGGTGTGGGTTTTTATATGGAAAGATTACATAGGTTGGCATTGGTCGCTAGATTTCACACTTGGCCACACGGCTCCAAACAGCTCCTGAATCCCATGTAGGGGCCTTACTTACTCGTTAGAATTCACAACCGGCCTCCTTTTCATGAGAGGTATAGGCTACAGGTGTGACACAACCGACTTAGGGGTGGCATGCGCGAACACTACTACACTATTTTTAACCGAGGTGGGGAAAAACAATTTGAACCAAGGCCAACAAGCTAACAACAACCTTAGATCAAAGCTCAAGGTTAATCATGACCTTAATCGAGGCAGTTACATTAGGAAACCGCTTCGATTAATGCCGATTAGCCGAGCTAGGCCCACCTTGGATATAATGGATTAACCGAGGTGGGCTCGAAGGGGACTTTGAAAAGGTCGCAAAAGTTTTTGGTAGGAATGGAATCAGAGGAGATGAGTTTGTATAGAGAGTTGTGGGAGTTGATGGGGGCTAGCTCGCATTACCTAATCTTGGCTGTAGGCAACTAGGGAAGGGTTGGGCACCTTACCAAACACATCCAATTTGGGTACGGTAGACATGTCATCATCATATCCTTCCTTATTAATAGTAATAGGGTTTTTGGTAAAAAAAAAAAAAAAAGTATTCCAACATCTTTAATAAAATCTAACCTCTATTTTGGATTTCTCATTGCACTTTGTAAAATTTAAAAACAACATTAGCTCTCAGACTCTAGGGCTGTGCGCACATTTTGTGACTTTTATTCAAATGACCCCGTCTTGTAAAAACTTATGAGTTAAAAGGTTAGTTTTTTAAAAAACAAAACCAATAAACATACTCTTACCTTTTTCTACTTTCAAGGCATGCATTGTGCCATGCCAGATTGCCACCAAATACCGTCATGAATTCCAAATTATTTGTTCATCAAAAAATAAAAAAAAAAAAAAGGGAAACATGTCATGTTTGGAGAACTAGCCAAGATTTATTTTAAGAGCTATTTTTGAGCCCAAGGAAATAGCCCTACAATTAAATAACATTTAGGTTGTTTGGATCAGAGGGCTATTCCTATTTGTCCTTTATTGTACTTTTCCCAATCATTTGAATACATGAATAGAGCAACAACAAATGAAATAGCCTAATTTTTAGCACCCATTGAGGTTTAGTTTTTGGGTGGCTTATTTACAAGTAGCCCTAAAATAGCCCATGTTTGGATTCTCCATTTTAGGGCTAAGGGCTCCTTGGAGCATAGGGTAAAAGAAAGGATAGGAATAGGAAAGGATAGGAATTTTGTAGGATTGCAATGTCAAAACATAGGATTGGAAACTATAGGAAAATTGCATGAGCATGTGTTTGGATGGGCATAGGAAATTCAAAGGTTTGGAAACACAGGAATGCAACAAAGGTAAGGTGAAAATAGAATTGTTTTCTTAATCAACCTAATTATCCTATTCCACTTCCTTGATTAGACACAAGTTGCTCCCATAAAATCATTGTTTGCCTAGTTCCTTGTGCATAGGAAATTTTGCATGAGGTCTAGGTGGATTGTTTGTTTCCCCGTACTTTTCCTATGGATTTGGAGGAAAAGGAAAGTTTCCTTTGGAATTCATGTGATCATTTTCTACCATCCAAAGGCTAGGATAGGAATAGTTTCCTATGTCCCTAATCCTGTATTTTTTTCCTTTGTTTCACCTCCATTTCAAAGGGGCCCTAAAAGACGAGGACTAAAAAAAATAATCAGGATTAAACAGGGCCATGGTCGATTTGTACCTAGCGCCACTGCCTCCTGGGTCCCACTTGACAGAGCCACCGCTAAATGTCCAACGGAAATTCCCCAAATTCCCAAATTCCCCAGCACTCCCTCGTGTCGTTCTTGCAATTCCCCGCCGGACGCAGCCCATACCTTCGCGCTGCCCGCCGCTGCAGCCCATACCCTCGCGCCGCCGCTCACCGGCGTCCGTCCAGAACAAGCGTGATGGGAGAAGCTGGTGGAGGAGCAGGTTGAGGAGATTCTCCTCCACTTGCCGCCGGGCGACCCCGTGAGCCTCCTCCGCGCCGCGACCGTGTGCAGGACTTGGTGCCGCATCATCTCCGCCCCAGTCTTCCGCCACCGGTTTGTCCAGCGCCACCCCACGGCCCCTATGCTCGGCTTCTTCGCCAACCTCAGAGACGGCGACGAGGACGAGAGCTTCGACTACGCTGCCCGCTTCGTCCCCGCCCCGCCTTTCCGCCCGCGCCGCTCCGAGCACCGCGACCGCCGCGCCCTCGACGCTCGCCACGGCCGCGTCCTCCTCGCCAGCACGCCCTGGGGTCCTGAGCTCGAGGTCTGGGACCCCGTCACGGATGAGCTGTGGGAACTCCCCGAGCTGCCGCTGCGCTCACCTCATACCTGGAACGGAGCGGTGGTCTGCGCGGACTACGGCGCGTGTAACCACCTCGTTTGCCGCCGCGGGCCCTTCCTCGTCGTCTTCCTGGACGCCGACGGTGAGCAGATGCGTGTGCACCTTTACTCATCAGAGGCTGGCGCCTGGAGCGAGCCCAGCTATGGCCCTCCGTCCGCAGAAATTGCAGAATATGGGATTGAAATGGTTCCTACTGCCCTTGTTGGTAATGCAATCTGCTTCCTGATTGATGCGAGCAAAAGCATTCTCAAGTTCGATTTGGCCACACGCAATGTGTCTGTGATCCACTTGCCTCCCTCCATTTCGGACTTTCGCGCTCACGACGATGGGAGATGTTGGGTTGGGGTTTGCTAGGGTTGAGAGATCCAGGCTCTGGGTCTACTCAATGGAGATTGACCCCAATGGAGATCATTTTGGGTTCTAACCAGATCCATTCAGCCCAGCCGTTGCTCCAAGTTGATGCATCCTCAATTATAAATGACCATGTTGCCTTCGCACATGGCATTGAGGTCTTTTTTCGTTGGGACAGAGGATGGTTGGTTCAGTATTGATCTCAAATCTGGACAGATGAGGGAAGAGGAATACGGCGATGGTTGGACCCATGGTATCGTTCCATACACCAACCTCTACATTCCAGGTACAGCTTTTCTTAGTCCATGGTTTTGCCAATTTTAAGAACTTTGGAATGGCCAATTTAGCAACATGAAAACACCGAGAATGGTGTATATGCTTTTGAACTGTGAGTCCATGCAAGTGAAGTATCTGTAGAACTTTTTTACTGCTACCTAAACCTTTTTTTTTTTTTCATGGCGTCCTTGAAGCTTGCTAGATGTGCCTAGTAATTTTGTTCATATATCTACATGTTGTGGATGGAGGATTGGGTCCTGGGAATTGATCTAAATTTAAGCCGATGGAGTTAGGAAATTATAATGCAAATCCAAAAAAAATCAGATATCTTACTTTCGAATAACGTTTATGTTTTCTGCTGAGCATTTAAGACATAGTAGTGTAGCTAATATTGATCAAACTATCTTTTGTCTGTGCTATCGTTCCTAACACAGCCACATGGAACTGAATTGTATTTAGTCTGTTTCTTTGTTCTGCAATCCTGCATTAGTATGGTATGGTGTAGTTCCTGTCTGAACCCGAATAAATGCTAACCAATGTAAACTTTTGTGGTCAATCATGGTTTGTTTCAGAATTGTTATGAATGATGAGCTTGTGTTTGAGGTCTACCTTTTGACTTGTTGGAGTCATCATTTGAATTCATGCTTGCCAGGTTCTTTTTTGGAATTATATTATATTGTATAAGTGTCTTTGGCTCCTGTTTGACATGAGCATTGTTGCCCAAGTAGTAGTTTCAGCATTGTTCTTACATTTTGGAACTGACTTGAGATTACGGTTAAGTTCAGTTAAAAGTTTTAGTGCTAGTTGTTTCAGAAAATAAAAACTTGCATGTGTCACTGTATAAACTGAAGAACATCTTGAATAAAATGTAGTAGTTGCATGTTGGCATTACTGTGAGGTTTTATGATCTCTAGATATTTGTACTTTTGTAGTAGCCATTTCATTGCAGTTATCACAACTTTATCTAACTAGTCTATCAAGCAGAGGAGCATCTGGAGCACTGCTAGAAGACAGTTCTAGTCTATACAGTCTTTTCATATTATAAACAAAAGAGACATGGATTTGACAAAATGTAAAACTCTTGTTGTTCTTTTTTTATGATTGTGCTGTAGGACTAGTTTTTGACAATGATATATAACCATGTGAGCAGTTTCATCTCACATTAAAAAGCACTTTGTTACCTTTGACAAATATTATTTGTTTGGCAGCCATATGTTTTGTTATTCAATACTTATGTGTGTGCTGTTTGATTTGCTACTCAATCATCAACACTTGCGTTGTATAATGGGAGCTTGGAATAGGAGAGTAGTAACTGGATATTTATGAGGTGAAAACATATGCCTAGGTATTTGTGTATCCATTGTACATTTTGTGGACAAATGATGGGGGCTCAGCAATTGATCTTGATTTAACCTGAGATACGGAATTGTCAGACAAATCAAAGTCATCTTGTGATCATTTATGTTTTTTACTGAGATTCTAGTAAATAGTAGTCTCATTTATGTGGGTCAAGCTATCATTTGTCTGTGCTATTTCATGTTTAACGTGGACACTTGGAACTGAATATATATGCACTTGTTTCTTTGTTCTGCAGATCTTCATCAGTATGGTGTCCCTGCTGTCTGAACTGAATAAGTGGGTGCATGCTGTAAGTTTCTATTGTCAATTATGGTGGTTTTGAAATTCTTCTTTGTCATGAATGATGAGCTTATGTTTGAGGTCTACTTTTTGGCTTGTTGGAGTTATTATTGAATTCATGCTTTAGCAGGGACTTTTGTGAATGAGGTTATATTGCATATGTGCCTCACTTCCTTGGAAAACTCGTCTCTGTAGTTCAGCTCCTGTTTGACTTGAGCAAGGTTGCCCAAGCAATAGTTTCTACCTTGTTTTTGCATTTTTGTAATGGACATATTGGTGGTATGGTCAGTTACAGTAAATAAATTTCAATGTTAGTCTATTTAAAAAAAAAAAAAGCATGCATTTTGATTTTTGAATAAGGTAAAGAGTTTCTTGAATAAAACAAGTAGTTGCATGTTGGCAGTAGGTAACTTTATCTAACTACTCTATCTAGTAGAGGCTTGTGCTTTGAGAACATAGAGCACTGTTAGCAAATGGTTAGTTCCCGATGATAAGAAAGTCCATATTCATATTATAACATAGAAACCTTGAATGTTGACAAAATGTTGAATGGTCACATTTCTGATGAGGCTGCAGGGATAGTTTTGACATTATGAAATGAAAATCATGTGAGAAATTCCACGCCACTGCTGCAATGACATTGTTTTGTGAAAAGTAGGAGCTCTGGTATATCTAAGTACGCACATGATGTTAAACACATCCATTGCATTTGAAAGTTAGATTGAGGGTTTTTTTGCTTTGTTCTACACTAGAG
Organism: Hyparrhenia diplandra; assembly: GCA_015847255.1. Taxonomy (NCBI): domain Eukaryota; kingdom Viridiplantae; phylum Streptophyta; class Magnoliopsida; order Poales; family Poaceae; genus Hyparrhenia; species Hyparrhenia diplandra. The sequence goes on along the minus strand of JADLZK010004182.1, from coordinate 180,966 downwards.
TGATACTAAATTGATCACATTCAATAATTTTGAATGTACTCAATTTCTTACTAACTGACAGATTGTTTTTTTGTTTGACAGCCCTTTGTTTGGTTACTTTTGAACTTACATGTGCACTGTTTGATTTGCTATTCAGTTACCAACCCCTGGGAGCTTGGAGAAGGGTAACGCCACTGAAGAGGATTATAAGATGTGAATAAAACCAAGTAATATGTGAACATGCTGATGTACGGCTGAGGGAGATGGTCCCAGTTTTTGCAGTTGAAGCCTTCAGCGAATCATTGGTGAGGTCTCAGTAGCGTTAAAACACTAGGAAAAACACATTGGTTGTCCTAGTCCATGGAGTTTCAATGTTACCTGAATTGCTGAAGCTTTTTAAACTGTATCCTGAAAGTGACATGTGTGACGCCAGCATGCGTTTTCCTGAGCTGCATGTGTAGGTTCAGTTTTTCTCTGTTGGTGGAGTGCTGAATGTGTAAACTTCTAGCTGTCTCGTTTGATACACATCAACCAAAAAACCAAAAGTTCCCAAAATTCCCATCACATCGAAACATTCAATACACACAAAATTTAGGTAATTAAAAAACTAATTGCACAGTTTAGATGTACATTGCGAGATTCTATTCTTTTTGAGCCTAGTTGCACGCCATGGTAGGATAATATTTACCACTAACAGACGAAACGTCTTTGTCTGATGTGACAAACTACAGGGAATTTTGCACTCAAATTTTAGGATCTAAACACTGGGTTCATAATGTCTCCACATATGTCTGTCAGAACGCAATTCTATCAAGTGTCATGATAAAAAATGGTTGTGTCGACTGAAAGATTCTAAGTGTGATAATGTGATCCAGTCTTAATACATGGCTCATTTGTGGGAAAGCTCACCAATACCTTTTTTTTTTCGAAAAAAGCTCAGCATTATTCGGATCAGCTCCTTTCTGGAATGTACTCATCCAAACAAGGTGCCGTGAGACCGTGATGATCGGATCCTGTAAAACCAAACATGTTTTTCCTACTTGAACCCTCCTAGGTCCTTGGGTGTGTTTAGTTGTGATGCCCAATGTAGTTCGGCTAGCCAAATCTAGCCCGCCAGACTTAGCTTTTTGATCAATCAATCCAATCATCACTTGTTTGGTTTCTTTTTTGGTTTTGGTGGCCTATGAAGCCGGCTTTAGAGATGAGAGTGTTTGGTTGGCCGGTTTTAACGGATAGGGTCACCTCTTCAGTTTGGTGAACTTACCCCATGGTGGAGCCCACATGTCATACACTTTCCCATTCTATCTTCAGGTCAAAATCCGAAAGGCTCCGTTCTACCCGCGGCTCCACGCCCCCACCGGAGGTGAGGGAGATCCCCGGAGGCGGGAGGCGCCGCCGGTGCTGCTCTTTGCATCCGGGCCACGGCCTCAGGAGAAGATCCCCGGAGGGGAGGGAGGCGGGGTGGTGATGCTCGTCCCATGGCGGCAGTCTGCGTGGGGAGGCGGGGCGGTCTTTGGCTGTTGCATCGCGGCCTCGCGTAAGGCTGCGAGAGTGGCGCATCAGGCGGGCAGCTCCAGTTTGACGATCCGACGGGTACTCGATGGGAGGCGGTGCGGTGAAGCGAGGACGCCACGGCCGTCGCGGAGATGCCTGAACACCGAGGTCGCCATAAGCGCGGGGAGGACAGCCAGCCGACGCCATCTTCTCTTCGGGAGATGGAGATCTCATTTGGGCTGCGCAAGAACGGGGAGGGGCGGGGAGGGGAGGAGGCGGTGACGGAAATTCCCACGGCGTCCGCTTGCCACCGGAGCACGCAGTGGGAATGAATCGCCACTCCTCGCGATTCGATCGTGGGCAAAGGTTCGAGCGCATTTTGGATGGCCCGACAAGGAACTCGCTCCACTCCTGAATTTTTACAACCAAACAAATGTAAAAAAAGGCTCATCCTAACAGCTACAACCTATTTAAGTGCAACCAAACTTTACTAAAAAAAAAAAATAAAAAATAAGTGCAACCAAACACACCCTAATCTGCCGGAGCCCCGAACCGAAACCCCACTTTGTTCGAATTCCCGCCGCCGCTTCTCCAATCCACACCCCAAAATGCCTCGGGTGAACGCGAGCCTCATTCTGGACCACGTCGTGGGCGACCGCTCGGTCCCCGCCGCCGCCGTCGCCAAGCTCATAGCCGCGCTCCCTTCCCCTCCGACCCTACCCCGCGCCTCCGCCGCGCGCTCCTCCTCCGCCGCCTCGCCGCCGACCCGGTCTCCAAATCCTCTCTCGACACGCTCCAACTCCTCGCCTCGCTCCCCGCCTCCGGCTCCGGCTCCCCAATCGCCGCCGCCCACATCGCCGTCGCGGCATTCCTCGCAGTAAACGCGCCCACCTTCGACGCCGCCGCGACGGCGCTCTTCGCGCGCCCCGATGGCCGCGCGCGCGCGGTCGACGATGAGGAGGGGAGGAGGCTCCCCGCGCTCGCCTCCGACGAGGCCGTCGCCACGGTGGACCAGTTCGAGGCCGCCGTCGGGAACTCCTTCGCTCAGTCCGTCCTCAAGGGCCTGTGGGGCAACCGGTCCGCCACGGAGGAGCGGGTCAGGGAGCTCCTCGAAGCCGAGTGGGCTGCCATTGGGCCGTCGCTGCTCACGGCGGCGGCTGAGCGGATCGTCGGGGATGGGGCCGTCGAGACATGGCGTGCCGCGGATGAGGCCACCCGTGCCAAGTTCCGCATTTTGGGTAAGGATTTTCTTCTTCTTCTTTTTGGTGTGTGGTTTGATGAGTAAAATCTGTTGGTAGCCTCTGGATTGGATGAATCGCAATGCTATAATTTGCTCATGCCATGGAGCAGAGCGGATAACCTAGATAGTATATGACAAACACAGATGCAACTCTAAGTTTATATACAAGCATGCACATTGTATTTCACAGTAGCATTGTGATTTGAGTAGATTGCTTTGTCAGTGATGTAAATGCAGTTCAAGGAACTACCGTGTAGTGGGGCTTTTTATGTCCTTTTTTAGTGACATAGTTTTTAAAAAAGGAAGATTGAGTCGGGATGTGGAGGTCATATTCATCTTGGTCTAGAAATCTGTTTGCCTTAAAGTGTTATCTCTGAAACAACCATGAGCTGAAGCTATCCCAAACAGGTAATTGGAGTGTACTTGCCAACTTTGCTGCTTCTAGTTTCTTGTTTATCATAGATAGATCAAAGTACATACTTTTAATCTTGTGAATACTTTTTGACGGTGCGACTACAATATTTTAATGGCTTTTATACCACTCACATTAGTTATTTTAGTACTCCCTGGTTCCAAATTATAAGACATTTTGGCTTTTCTACCTACATAGTTTTTGATATGCACTTAGATATACACTATGTCAAGATATATAGTAAAAGCAATGTATCTAGAAATGCCAAAAGCCCAAAACGCCTTATAATTTGGAACAGAGGGAGTATCTGTTTTGTTTGTTTGCATGTATGTTTCTTATTGATTTTGCAATTCTATGCATTCCATATTGAGCAGTTTGGGTTTCATCTCTTTTAGGCCAGCTCTAGGTCTTTATGTGCATTGTTACCCGCTAGATGTTTTACTTCTCTAATTTGTTGTGATTCTTGTGTTCACAAGGTCATGGCCTTCATAGCCTATAATTGATTATATGAAATGAAATTTACAGCTGGGGAAGAAAAAAACACGTGAGATTCTCGCAAACTTGAAGAACCTGCCTCCAGTGCAAATCAATTTCAACACCAGCTGTTGAGAAGGTGATTACGCACTCAAAAAAAGCTGTGCTGACCTTCACAGTGTTGTGGAGGATCCGCTTCCAGCTGCAAAGGCAGTTGCAGATGAGGTATTAGCTGCAAGGTTCAAGAAAGGCGTTAGTTCGAATGCTGAAGAAGTAAGACGTCAACCAACAACTTGTGGCACTGCAGACCCGAGTGCTCCTAATGATAAAAGCAAGGGTCCAAGTAGAGGTAGACCTCACAACCTTATGGATTGGAACCCAACAGCACGGACCTTTCAGGTGAGCATATTTGTTTTTGAAAGAGATATCTTTGCTTTTGAATTTTACTAAATTGTGGAGTTGTGATTCTAATAAAAACTTTTGTTTCCACTGTGATTGAAAATGATATGAGTGCCTATATCATGTCAATATTTTGCATTAAACATTGTTTCTGTATATTTTATTCATTTCTCTATTGATTAAGTTTTCAGTACTAACTGTTCTCTGCATTGCCAACTTTCTGCCCCTGCCTACATTCTCTATGTTTTCTTCTGCAAAATCTGGTTGATATGTATTATGAAATATTTTGAGGATATATGTGTTCTTGGTAAGATGCTTGGACTATGACAAGAAATAATTAAACCAGGTCACAAAACCTAATAGTCGTAGGATTTTGTTTCACTTTAGTAAGGTAGCTACTAAAATTTGGATTTCGGATCATGAATGCTCTACTACAGTCCCTCTTTGTGTTACACTCAAATGTAAACTTACTATAGTCTAATTTAAGCTCAATCAAGATACCTCATAACTTTTTTAGTTAGCCTATAGGATAGCTTAGTATCACAACCGCAAAAATATTAGATTCTGGTCATGTTTCTGAAACGAAAACACTTGTTTGCAGTGGGAGGAGTCACCTGGTCCAGAGAGTTCAGAATCATCATTACGTAGACCGCACTTGCCTATCCCAAGGAGAGTACCAGTTTCTCCTTTGCCACCTGGAGAAAACAAAAAATGGGCGTAGAAGGTCAAGGAAGTGGTGCTTGTTAGAAGAAGAATCACTAAGGAAGGGTGTTGAACAGTATGTTTTGTCTTGATGACGTCTCAGCTTTCTTGTTCCAAAATACTGGTGTTTAGATTGCTGTTGTTGTATGTTCCTCATCGTTATATTGTGCTGCTTGTTTCATGTGTAGGTATGGTATTGGCAATTGGAAGGACATTTTAATTAGCAATCCTGACGTTTTCATCGGCAGAACACTGGTGGGTACTTGGTTATTACTGTGAAGTTTCTGTGGTTGCCAATCATGGTACTAACGGGTTGTGTGTATGGTGTATTTAGGTGGACTTGAAGGATAAGTGGAGGAATATGATGAAGCGATAATGTAACGGAGAAACATGTAGGTGGACAAGTTACTGGAGCTGCCTGCTCCTGTGGATAGGACTAACCACACTCTAGAACACCTTCTAATGCTTTACTAGGTTGAAGTAGCTAGCCTGTTACCACTTACCACTGTAGTGGTGATGTATTTTCGCGGCGTCACTAAGTGAGCACAGTCAACCCTATCTAACTCAAGTTTCGCTAATCTTGACCAAACTTTATGATATGACATATAATGCTTATTGAGTGGCTGATTCACCGCACAGGTGTATTATGAACCCTTCTATATTTTTGTTATTATGTAATGTTATCCTCGTGCTTTTGCATTGTAGAGCTTTACTCGCTGTGCTATGGCATCTTTGACAGGCCATTTGGTTTCAATTAAAGCATTTATTGCCATAGGAAAGGTTCCCACAATATTTGAGATCCCTACCTATCCACCAAATTTGATCAAGTGAACATTACGGCAATTGGTGCTAGGTTTAGTGCTAATTTGTGCTATAAATGCATCATTTTAGGTGTTAGCCAAGAGTTAGATGAGGTTTGCATATCTCTCTATGCTTGTAGGTGCTTGTGTGCACCAAGAGTTGTAACAATGGGGCTCGTGCCTCTTCAAATCGTCCATCTATGTTTGTTTGTGGAGTAGTCAAGATGTTGTGAGAGCTAGGAGAGGCAATCGTCATTTTGGCTAAAGCTCTACCTAGCTGGTGATGAGGAACACTACAAAAGAGGCATTCATATCACTGTCTATTGAAAGGAACATGAGCATTCATCCTAAGTCAAAGACTCATACTCAATTGAGTAAGTTTCACAGAACGCTCATTTCACCTAAACCAACCTTTTCGACAACTAGAAACAAAGTATACACCCTCTCGTCCCCTGAATATATATGGTTTTCTGTCGCCTTCCTAACCACTACCCCGCGTAAAAGCTGGATAACGAGCCGAAATAGCTCGGCTCTTCATTTCGGAACGCCGGTCTAGCTGGTTAGGATAACGAATATTTGGCTCGGCTTCGGCTTCGTTATCTTAACGATTTAGAATCTTTGGCTCGCTCGGCTCATTAAGCTCGCGAGCTAACTCATTAAGCTCGCGAGCGGTATAAAAAATACACAAAATATAATATTTGCATTTATATAAAGCTTGAAAATGATAATAATATAAAATAATACATCCAACAACTTTAAATTGAACAAAATACTTATATGTGTTAACATATCAACCATTTATAGAGTGCAAAAATGTGAAGTAACATAAAACTAATATATGTTACGATAATTTTTTCGCGAAAACGGGTTCATTTAGCTCTCAGACGGCTCACGAGCTGGCTCGAGTTGGCTCGTTATCGCTAACGAGCTAAAATCTTGTTTCGGCTTGCTCGTTAACGGTAGAAGTCGAAAGCCGGTGCTCGCGACGAGCGGCGAGCTAACGAGCTTCGAGTTTTCCGTCCAGCTTTACCCCCGCGCGCGCTCTGAACGTGGACAGCTGAAAATGTCAACCATAACTTGTGTAGTCCGAAACTCTGAATTCCACCGTGCCAGATTTTCCAAGATTGTGCATTATTCTGCATTCTGCAGCTGCTTTCGTAAGTAAGTTTAAGCCTGCACCCTGCAGTAGAGAGCTTCCTGGATGCTGGCTGCATCATATATAATTCATTTCATACCCCCTTCCAGCCGTTGCCAATTTGCCATTGCTTGTCTCTCCCATCATCATCTCTATATAAGACATGACGTTGCTGTGGTGGTTACTTACTCTCCTACTCAACATTCGTTTCGAAAAGGTCAATATGAAGAAATAATAGTAACATGGTCCTAGCATTCTACCCACCCACAGTGGTTGGCAACATCGTTGCTTAATTGGAGGGAGTACACAACTGCTTTGACATCGATCGTTGCTTAATTGTACTTGGACACCAACATTCCTAAATCCTAATCAGCTCATTTCTTTTCAGGTGTCCATCCAATGGACTGGTCAGCTGCAGTCTTCCTGCTTCTGCTCCTCCTGCTGCCGCCGCCATGCGCACCCGACGACCGGCTGTCCCTCGACAAGCCTCTCTCCGTCGGCACCACCATAGTATCCGGCGGCGGCGGCTTCGCCCCTGGGCTTCTTCTCTTCCACCACCAACAAGCTGTACCTCGGCATATGGTACGCCGACGTGCCGACGCGCACCGTGGTGTGGGTGGCCAACAGAGACGCCCCGGCCACCAACACGACCGCCGCCGCACCTACGCTGTCCCCTGACCAACACGGCCAACCTTGTCCTGTCGGACGGCGGCAGCGGCAACGTCCTCTGGACGACCAACGTCACCGGCGTCGTCTTCCCGGCCAACAGCTCATCCTCTCCCACCGCGGTGCTTCTCGACACCGGGAACCTCGTGGTCCGGCACCCCAACGGGAGCACGTTGTGGCAGAGCTTCGACCACCCGGCCGACTCGTTCCTCCCCGGCATGAAGCTCGGGATCAGCTACGGCACGCGCGCCGGCAGCGGCGACCGTCTCGTGTCATGGAACGCCCCCGACGACCCTTCGTCGGGGAGCTTCGCGTACGGCGCGGACCCAGACACGGCGCTGCAGCTCTTCCTCTGGAACGGGACGCGCCCGCTGATGCGCGACGGGCCATGGACGGGCTACTCCGTCGTCAGCAGGTACCAGGCCAACGCCAGCGTCTTCGTGTACCAGGCCGTCGTGAGCACCGACGAGGAGATCTACATCACCTACACCCTCTCCAACGGAGCCGGGCGCACCAGGTACGTAGTCACGGCGGCCGGCCTGTACCAGCTCCAGAGCTGGAACGCCAGCTCGTCGGCGTGGGCGGTCCTCGGCTCCTGGCCGACCTGGGAGTGCAACCGCTACGGCCACTGCGGCCCCTACGGCTACTGCGACAACACCATGGCTGTGCCGACGTGCAGGTGCCTCGACGGCTTCGAGCCTGCCGACTCGGAGGCGTGGACCCGCGGAGCCTTCTCGCAGGGTTGCCGGCGACGGGAGCCGCTGCGGTGTGCCGACGACAGATTCTTCCAGTTGCTGGGGATGAAAGCGCCGGACAGGTTCGTGCTCGTCGCCAACCGAACCTCCGACGAGTGCGCGGCGGCGTGTGCCAGCAACTGCTCCTGTGTGGCGTACGCTTATGCCAACCTGAGCACCACCAAGAGGACGGGGGACGTGACCAGGTGCTTGGTGTGGGCCGGCGACCTCATCGACACGGAGATGCAGCCAAGTAATGTCGTCGGCACCGATACGCTGTACATCCGGCTTTCAATCTTGGATCCAGTCATGCAAGGTAAGAATTGATGATGACTTTGGCCCCCGTTTGGTACAGCTCAGCTTCACTAGTAAAGCTATGTTTTTTTTCCGAGACTTCTTCGAAGGTTTATTTGTATATTGTGCTTTATTTACATATAGGTGTCAGACGAAAGAGCAATAATGCACTGAGGATTGCTCTGCCTACGGTTTTGACAAGTAGCATTCTGCTAATCACAGGCATTTTCCTTGCCTGGTGTAAATTCAAAGGTAAAATATACTTCAAAATTCTAGGTATCAATAGGTACTCGTCAGATGAGAATTGCATTGGTTACTGAAATACCTTGATGTAGGCCATATGAGGGGTAATAATCATGTTCAGGATAACAATAAGATAAGTCATGGTGCTACGAGTGTGTCTGATGACCTCGCTGAAGGAAGCTCAGCACAAGATTTTGAACTTCCCTTCATCAAATTTGAGGACATTGAGGCGGCAACCCATAATTTCTCGGAGGCGTATAAGATTGGACAAGGAGGCTTTTGGTAAAGTGTACAAGGTAATTTGGCTCCATTTAGTAGTTCTAATAAATTTCTCATATCAGTCCGGCTTACCTGATTAGATAGATTGAATTGTCCATGTATATGACAGACTAATCTTTTTTTCTTGTATTTGCGAAGGCCATGATTGGTGGTCAGGAAGTTGCTATCAAAAAAGGCTGAGTAAAGATTCAGAACAAGGAACTGTGGAATTCAGGAATGAAGTTATTCTGATTGCCAAATTGCAACATAGAAATTTGGTCCGGCTTGGTCCGGCTGCTTGGTTGCAGCGTGGAGGGTGGCGAAAAGATCCTGATATATGAGTATTTGCCTAACAGGAGCTTAGATGCTACCCTTTTCGGTATGCCTTGATAATACACATCATAACTTGTATATGTTTATTCTTCTCATAACAAGCATTTACAGGCAATGCTTTTATTTGGACATGTAAACAGATAATTCAAGAAAAGTGTTGCTAGATTGGCCAATGCGATTTAACATAATCAAAGGGGTTGCAAGAGGACTTCTTTACTTGCACCAAGATTCAAGATTGACCATAGTTCATAGAGATCTCAAAGCTGCCAATGTTTTGCTCGACGAGATGAGACCCAAGATAGCAGACTTTGGCATGGCAAGGATCTTCAGTGACAACCAGAAAAAATGCAAATACTGACGAGTCGTGGGAACATAGTAAGTATACACTTTAATTAATTGCTCATAATTAATGTGATTAGATTCAACCTTTTGTAATAACTTTTAGATGTGAATGGTTGAAATAGTGGCTACATGGCTCCTGAATATGCAATGGAAGGAGTCTTCTCTATCAAGTCGATGTCTATAGCTTTGGTGTCTTGATATTGGAGCTTGTAACGGGTATAAGGAGAAGCACTTTTAACAAAATCAAGAACTTTCCCAACCTTATGATCTATGTGAGTATATGACTTCTGCAAAGTTCTAAATTAACAAGCCAGTGTAGTCTAGAGTTGCAATTGAAATCATTATAATTATCACAACTCAAATAATTCTTTTGGTTGTTTTAGGCATGGAATATGTGGAATGAAGGGAAGGGGAAAGATTTGGCGGACTCTTGTATTATTGATACTTGTTCATTTGATGAAGTGTTACTTTGTAGTCATATAGCACTCTTTGTGTGCCCAAGAAAACCCTGATGATAGGCCAGTTATGTCATTTGTTGTGTCTGCCTTGGAGAATGGAAGCACTACATTGCCACCACCTCATAACCCAGGGCACTATGGACATGGGAGTAGTGATATGGAGATAACAAGAGATAGAACTGATAACTCTGTGAATTCCCTTACTCTCACGAATGTGGAGGGACGATAATCTTCATTGTTGTTTTGTTCTTCTATATATCAAGCAATGTTATGTTAAATTTTAGTTCAAGAAAGGGCCCTCCTTCTGTCTTGAAGTAATTTCCTTACTATTTCTTTGTTTAATTTTTTCTTTGCTTTGTGAGTAGCATTGTCAATAAGTTGTGAAGATGTTATTTGTTTCCTCACATAATGCAGACAAAAATCAAAGAAAATAAATTCCTTACCAGTGGAAATTGGTGCTTGCTCAACCTAGTCTTTATTCCGTCATATATGACTTCACAACATTACAATATAGATTGATACAAAAAAAAACACTATAATAACCTTTGTTTTTGTAGTTTTAATGCTTAGGAAGCCTCCTTGCTCCTGCTGTGTAGATTGGGCTAGCCTAGTAGTATTCATTAAGGTAACAAACCTAGCCATATAGCCAACCGATTTTCTTGTCGATGGCGAGAGACGATGGCGGAACCAACAAATAGGGGGATACTATATTCGCTGTTCAAAAAATTTAATAATTCGTTTCAAATTTTTTATACATGCAAGCATATTTTAGCTAGGTAGTCATAACTATAGTAATTAATTATGCAATTCTAATACACAAAAAGCGAATAGTTTGTAAAAAGTGAGCAATATACCTTGTTCATTTCTCATGAGCTTGATCTTGTTCATCAGTAGATATTCCCAACTTGGACGACGTAACGTTCTACAATCAGAACACTAGCATCTGAATTTAATCTCTGAACTTTAGGTGGAGCTGGACCTTCTTCTAATTCACCTTCTAATGATTTAGAATTTTGATCAACCCTATTGTTATTATCTTGATCTTGCCCTTGCCCAAAAGTCTTGTTGAAGTAAGAAAAAGTGTCAGTGACCCTATCTTTCTTTTTAGGCTTTGCCGTGGGATTCTACAAGAATTTGGAATAACATCGTCAAAATAATTTAAGATTAGGAATAGGGAAATAAGGTTTTCTTACCGGAGGGCCATCAGAAGAGTCGGCCACGTTTTGCTCCATGGTTCCCAACGATCCCGCTGTCGTTGCTGTGCCGCCGCCTACACCGCCGCAGTGCCACGCGCCCGTCAAGATATCAATCTCTCCGTTTGCTGACTCCGCGTCGCGTCAAAAAACGCGCCGGCGGCGGCCGTTCGACTTCGTGACTGCATCACGCGCATGGAGAAAGAAACATCAGAGCAACGCGTGCGTACGTGGGCCAACACTTGGGCTGCTGGTAATCAACACCGCCGGTAATCATTTGGCCTTTTGTGACTAAGAGTCGCTAATTATTTTCTGTTTAGGGGAGGGGGGCACGGCCCCGCCCGGCCCCTCCCAGTTCCGCCGTTAGTGAGAGAATATCCACGTTTCCAGCAGTAACTGTGCTGACAAGAAAATCCCAAGGGAAATGATGATGCAATGGTGTAAGCAAAGAGCAAGACAGCAAACAATGCAGAAGGCCATAACACAACGAGGATGATGATATGATTATCGCCAAGAGAGCTGGGGGTTGGATGTCGTGTTGATGGCGAGCAAAAGGGTTTACACCTTTGGCTCTTAGGAACTAGTGGACTCCCCGCGTTGTCGTGAGTACGAAGGAGGATTCTATGAGTTACAATATTACTATCACCCTCCTATTCTTTTTTCTTTCTTCTTTTCTTCTTTTTTTTTTTCTTTTTTCTCTATATCAATGGGTCCCACTTATAATTTTGTCAAAATATATACATGTGAGATCTTGTTTTAATGGATTTATTAAAATAAATTTAATGGTGTAATCGAATATGATTTATTTTTTTTTCATGAGTTATTATCTTTTTATGCTCATAGACATGTGGGGCATGTTGATGACGTGGCACAAGGAAGGGTTAGTGGGCTGGTGAGGTGGCATGCTAGTGAGGTGTTAGTTGGATGGTGAGGTGGCATGCTTGCATGTCAAAAGAATTAGCTAGTGGGGGTAAAAGTGGAATGATTGCCTACTGTGATCGGGAGATAGAAATTGCACGGAGAGACTTTGTCCTGAATAGACAATGACTTGTAATGCATCTTAGCTTTAGAGATAAAGATACACATGGTTGTCTGCGGGCCAAGTTTGAATTTGGGTGATGAACGTAAATAGTTTGAGTATCCGGCAAGTTATGTGAGTTGGAGCATCTATCCGTACCCATAGAATAGTTTGAGTCACCAATTGTTACGTTTTAAAGTTCTATCTAGTACCCATAGAATAGTTCAGGTACCCAGGGGTGTATTTTACTCATTCATTTAACTCCAAAATCTTTGAGGAATAAACAAGATTTTGGGTTTAAATCTAGGCTGTGGTGCAAAAGTTATTACAAGCCCTTTCGAAAATAATTGATAAATCTTTGGCACATATAATTATTGTATAATGTATATATAAATTATTGGTGTGAGCGGTGTGAATAGTTGTAATTCATGGAATCACGTGGAACAAGAATCTTACGAGCGGGTGATACGCGTGCAAGTACAGCGTGCCTTTCATTTTGTACTAAAAAAATGTATAGAGAAGAGACAAAGAAAACATATACAATTTGTCAAAAAAAAACAACATATAAAAAGATTGTGAAAATCGCCATGGCCGACACGTTCTTGGTGCTCGCTCGAAGCGAGGTGAGCAGAGGCACCCCATCCCTCCTAAGACGCATACACCAGGCCACCCGTTCACATACTCATGTCACGTCATCCGGGGTCGGTGTGAAAAGGACCGCTGCTCTGCCCTCCCCTTCCTCCTCCATTCCCTCCCTCCTCGTGGGCAGGCACGCTGACGCTGAGCATCCACCACACCTGCTCTCGCCCGCCCAGGCAAATTTCTACCATCGAATCACCCCCTCTGCGTTTTCTTCACCCGTTCACCCCGCGCGCGGGCGCTATCCTTCTCTGGGTGACCGCCGCCGCGGCCCTGCTCCAGGCGCCGTGCCTAGGTATTCGCCGGCGACGAGCACCCGCACCCACAAGGTATGCTCACCCTCCCTCTTCTATACCTTTCAGAGACAAACCAATACCTAAACCCTAAGCTAAAACTGTTTGGCTATTTGTATTCGGATCTGAACTAATTGCAAATGCATACATGTATACTAATTCATGTCCAGTAATTTCGATTTTCCTTTCGCAAATATATATATTATCGGGCCTTTTACCCGGTCGGCTCAGCATCAGCATGAAACCAAATTACGGTTATGATTTTTTGTCAGACACTTCATAATAGGATTAAACTCATAAATTCTGGCCTTTCACAGTAATAGACTCTAATGATATCTACCAATCCCAGCTCACCCTATCACACACACACACACACGCAATAACTTTATCTTTTTTATATATTTATGAATGACTACACCATCTTTGTGTGCATATATATGACAAAAGGTACATGAGAAATCCTTTGTTTCGAATTTGTAGCTTAGGCTACCTCTGTGGGGATCTTCCGTGAAGCAAAACCAAGTTACCTAGCACACAACTCAAAGTTCAGTAGATTGTTATTGAGGACCAACATTTCAGACATCTGTTTTTAGTTAATATGATGGCCGACGGTACCATCTGGTTAGAAAGATAGAAACTCGTTATTGCGCTACAGATGGTTGGCCATAATGACTATGGTAGTGCCCTTTTGGCATAAGAACTAAGCTGGAAATTGATTGATCCAAGTTATTAATGGAGCACGATTGCTGTGATGATGTACATGAGCATGTTATAAGTGTAGCACATGGGGAAACCGCATCGACGTCAACCAGTCATCAAGACATGTACAGTGACTCGGATGAACCGCATCAGGAAGATAGGCCATCAACAAGCACACAAAGCCCGTCATCAGAGTCTTCGCCATCAATATCACCAACTGCATATAGCTCCAGAAATTTGTCTTTTCCTAGAAGAGATAGTATATATGGTCATGGAAGAAGTCCTTGGAATTCTGGTCTGTGGATCTCGTTTGAAATTGTCCTGTACATTGCTCAGGTTGTAGCTGCTATTGTCATCCTCGTCTTCTCAAGACATGAACACCCCCATGCTCCTTTGTTCGCATGGATAATTGGGTATACAGTTGGCTGCATTGCCAGTCTTCCTCTTGTTTATTGGCGGTATGTTCATCGAAACAGACGTTTGGACCAAGAGCCTCAGCAGCCACCTACAACATATCCTACTTTGACTCCCTCTCCGTCATCGGAAGGACGCAAACCATCGTACCAGTGGTGTTGTCTTGCGTCTTGGATGTATCGCAATTTCTTGCCCAAGGTAACTTTTGGTCCATGCCACTTTCCAACTAGAATATCCTGAGCCCACTAGATGTGCAGTGCTTCTTCTCAGTCTTTATGTTTTGTGAGTCTTATAATTCATTACAAGACTTATAAGAAAACCTGGTAGATGAGTGAACAAATTGTTAGTTCAATTGAATGGGTTATTATCACCAGGGTGTCCAAGAATTACTTTATGTTGAGAAATTCTTTAGTTTACTTAACATTATTTGTTATTTATTTAAAAAATTTACAATAGGGGACAAAGTTTTGAAGAGAGTAAATCAAGACTTCTCTTGATGGTTCACAAAGATTATTATGACAGGTTATTTTATCATATAAGTTGTAGATGCATATTGAGATGGGTGTTCCCATGCCACGTGGATGGCATAGCATACCAGTCATTAAAAACAACCTGATAATTTCATTAGAGACATCAATCCAAGTGCAATGACTAAAATAGCTAGTTTTGTGGCTTTGTCATAGCCTATCTCAACCAATGGTACAAGTCTAATGGTCCATGATGCAATGCAATGCAATCAATTAAAAGAGGAAAAGCAACGTAAATGGGGAAAAAAAATAGAAGCAAATGAACTTATTGGTTTCTGTACATGTTTTGCTTCGTTTACGAGGTAGCGTTGTTTTCAGGGACATTATTTTATTTATTCTATGATTTCTTTCTACACATACTTTCTTTTTTTTTTCTCCATACTCCATTACTCATTTTAATTTGCTTTAGTTGAATTGGGCCAAGAAAAAAGAAATACAGTTTAAACTGTGGTTGCATAAATGTACCGATTTTAGTGTGCCATAGAGTCACCAAAAATTTCAAGGGCACAAATTACGGGACATTCAATTTCTGGAGTCATGTTTTGTCATTTTTAGGTATGTAATAAGTACCAATGGAAGGATTCTGCAACACATCTATACAATCTTGAGTCAAGTTTTGCAATATCTTCACGTGTTCTGGAGCCATCTATTTTTTTTTTTACATGGATATTTTGAATTTCGTACTTAGATAGCATATAACATGAACGCATGGTCATTCCCACCTTATCCTGTAACATCATCATGTATATAGTTAGGGTCTTCTCATATTTAGTGAGGAAAAACAACAAACTAAATATGTCCACTTCAGAAGCATCATTAGCTTTGTAGAAGAATGATCCCTTTGTTCTTGTGTTTGATTAAAAGCACACACGATAATAGGGATCATGACATGTGCTATTCAGTGTTCGCCTGAAAATTGGAAGTTTGATAGTTTCAGTAAAGTGAGTTTCAAAGTTGTCTAGTAGCATCTTGAAGAATTGAGTGGTCCAATATATAACAGTTAGCTTTATCAGGAAATTGAAATGAACATTGTTGTCTTAACTCTGAAGTGATTATGCATTACAGGCTTAGTGTGCTGGCTTATCACTTCAAGACAGCTGTTGACTGTTTCTTTGCTGTATGGTTTGTTGTTGGCAATGTGTGGATTTTTGGTGGGCGCAGTATTTCATCAGATGCTCAGGACGCTCCCAATATGTACAGGTATCTGCATGACTCTCTGTTTCTGTTTTAGTCTGTTGAATTCACAACTGACTTTGCTCCCTTCCACCAGGTTATGTTTGGCATTCCTCGCGCTTAGTTGTGTTGGATATGCCATTCCTTTTATCATGTGTGCAGCAATATGCTGCTGCTTTCCGTGCTTGATTTCTGTTTTGCGCCTTCAAGAAGATTTGGGTCAAAATAGAGGAGCTACTCAAGAGCTAATAGATGCATTGCCAACCTACAAATTCAAACCAAAACGTAACAAAAACTGGGGGATTGACCATGCTTCAAGCTCAGAGCATCTTGATGAGGGTGGCATCCTTGGCCCAGGAACTAAGAAGGAAAGAGTTGTTTCTGCTGAAGATGCTGTGAGTATATTTCACATCCTTTTGCTGTCTTACAACAATATCCTATTTGTAATTGAAGGGTTTGCTTTAGTGATATTCTTTAGATTTGTTATCTGTTAACGTCTCTATTACCACACAAATGAAGCCTATATGATTGTGAAGTTGTGATGCTGTTTGTAGACATCTTCTCCAGTGATGCATTAATACTTACTATTATTCTCAATTTAAAACATAAATAGTTCTCTCAAGTGCTCTAGATGAATGTTTTTGGTCTGTGAGTAATACCATAGTTACCAGAATCGTGGTTGGTTGGGTTCATGGCATGGTTTTGCAATTCACAACCTAAATGTGACATTTTCTAGGATTTGGCTGCCAGGCTGTTAAGCCCACCAATCCAGCCCACATACATCATCTGTAACCTAAGCTGTCTGTCAAGTTATTGAGTCTCTCTGGACTCCCAACGCCAGCGACTACAGACACTTTGGCCATGATTCTCCTTGGCATCTGTGCTTCTCTGCTCCAGCAGAAAAAGCTATTCTCGTGCTCCCCTGCTCTGCCCTGCCTTGCTCATACTGCTCGTCCTCATGCGACTGCAGCTTTGCCTCTTGTTGTCCTGAGTTCACCCAACAGCATTCAAGACAACTGTTGGGACGACACTGGTGCTGTTACTGCTTTGGAGCTCCTTGGGTAAAACCTCCATCTCACATTTTGTTCCATTTGAGTTTGCTCCAGCAGTCCAGCCCTATGTACCAACTTGCATTTTGGTGGAATTCAGTTTACCACAAACTGTGAATGAGTTCATGCGTTCTGGTGATTATGAGTAATACCTTGTACTAGTTTGTCCTTGTATAGTTTTGATACTGTGAGTATCTTGTCCATTTCACATTATTGGTGCTTCTAATCATGGGTCTATTTAACGATAGATGTGCATCATTATTTCGACACATTACCACTAGTGAAAATGTGAAAGAGAGTAAGAGATTTTTGCATGTCATTTAATAGTGGCTACTGCCATTTCTCATTTTTCTTTTCTGACCTAGTGGTAATTTGGTCTGTGGTCTGTGCACATGATAATTAGGGACTAATATTGCGAAATGGTAGGGGTGTTATAGTTATGTGCACATGCTTGTTTGCATGTTTCAACTCCATTTCAAAGCATTGATATTTATTCAGCAACCGATCAATTTTCTTTAGTAGTCAGTGTTGTATTACATATTTTTTACTCGATCATTTATTAGTGAGCTTACTCATAGCAGACCTTACCCTTAGTTCATACTCCCTCCGTTCCAAATTACATAGTAAAAGCCATGTGTCTAGAAAAGCCAAAATGACTTATAATTTGGAATGAGTGGAGTAGTAGAACAAATACACAATCACATTGTTTCCCCTCTTCCATAGCATGGTATTAAATGTAACGGATACTGATATTGATGCAGGTGTGCTGCATCTGTCTTACAAAGTATGGAGATGATGATGAGCTTCGTGAGCTTCCTTGTACACACTTCTTTCATGTTCAATGCGTAGATAAATGGCTCAAGATAAACGCAGTGTGCCCACTCTGCAAAACAGAGATTGGGGGTGTGGTTCGATCTTTCTTTGGCTTGCCATTTGGTCGCCGCCGTGTTGATAGGATGGCTGGAAGAGGTGTAGCTAGTTCAAGATTGAGTGTATAGAACAATGTTGTGTTTCTGTGATATCCTCTCTTACGCATAAAGAGCCCTGCTCATGTTGTTGCAATGGTTTGATTGATTGAAAGGAAAGCGCTTTGAGCATGACTTCAAGACAATGACACCTGGTGGAGACCTGATGCTGGGTGCAAATTTCTGTAGAAATGTGAAGGACTGAAGGTGGTGCTATACTATGATGTAACATTTTTTACCCCAAGGATGTAAATAAGGAACACGAAGTTCACTTGCCAGGTATATTGCAAGCAACTTCGCATGTGTTCTAGCATTGGCCCCGGTGTTCTTCCCTTTAGGTTCTGTGATTCTCTTCATAACGGCAGGGCACTGCATGCATGGTAAATTGTGAAGTAAAAGGCAGTGACCTTTTATCGGACCCAACGCCTTGAAGCCAATACCTTACTATTTTCTATAATTTTTTTGTTGCTTTTGGGACCCTATTATATTACGTTTGGTTGAGAGAAAAACTAACGTTTCTGACATGCATGACCTTTTGTGTTTCATCAGAAATCCAAGTCTACTTGGTTCACGTATGGCTCTTGACTAAACAGGTGAAATGAAACTATAACCTAGAGGAAGAGTGCTATGGACCATTGTAGCAGGTGAGCTTGAGGATTTGAACTCACGTCACCTGTCATTTGGTATCACCTGGTAGGCTGGTACTGGGACTTAGCATCTTTGGTGTTTAGGATTTTTTGTCCTGTTCGATGTCAAGTGTGCATGCCAGATGCCATGGGTTTGGTTGGAAAATCCAGTCGTGACTCATGAACACCCAAACTTGATCGCTTTTGGTTGACTTGCTGGATGCCTGGACGTAACGTAAGGGAGGACGATACTGTTGATACTGATGCATAGTGCGGTACAGTATGGGGTACTCCCTCTGTCCTATGGAGTTCGTTGTTTTTGACTTTTTGAACTTCATGTTTGACCATCCGTCTTATTTAAAATATTTATGTAAATTATAAAATAAATTAATCAATATTCAAGAATCTTCATTGATAAAATAAGTCGTAACAAAATAAATTATATTTGTGCAAAAAATTTGAATAAGACGAAGATCGAATAAGGCGGCAGACGAATTCGAGGGGTGACAAACTCAAATGAGACCGGGGAGCAGAACTGTAGGAGTACAGCCACTGAATGCCAAGTTGCATTTTCGCTTGGATGGTCAACACCTGAATTTTCGAGCCATATTTTTTTTGGTGGCACGTTCTCCGTGGCAAAAGATTCTGCAGTGCACAGCAAAGTCAGCAGCTGGCCACTGGTTTACGCAGTGTTTTGGACAGGTAGATGTTGCTTTTCTATTCGTACTCCGTTAGCAACAGTTGCTAGAAATGTAAGGACGGCCGATGAATAAATCTAATAAACATCATGTGCTCTTAATGTGTTGACTAATTGCTACGCATAGTTTAGGGCAAAGGATATTAAACCTGCTATATATCCCATGCTGATTCGTAATTAGAACCGAGGAACCGACAAAGGAAGCCATCAAATTGGCTAATTTCTACGCCATATATCACTATTAGTCTATTATAACAAGTACTCCGTACTAAAAAAAAGGTTTGCTTAAAAAAGTCAAGAGCTAGCCATGCACAATTTTGACTGAATTAATGGCATTTTGGTTGGACCTAAGTAAAGTATTCAGATGAACCTGTACGCGCTCGTAGGTTGGCTTACCACAATGGAGACGATTGCCTAAGAGGAGCAAACAAATGAGCTAGCAGGGCCAATGCCCATGCACGTGACGTGGAGTGGATCTAGTCAAGGGGTACGCAGCGAAAGAAAAAGGACTTACTCTCTGCATTGCATTCCAAGCCTTAAAATATTTTGTTTTTAATACATAGTAAAAATTACATATTTAGACATAATGTATATCTAAATACATAGAAATAGTTATTATGTATCTAGAAAAGGTAAAATAAATTACAATAGTTTGTTGACCAAATAATGTACCACCGGAATTTAAACCTAGGAGTAGCACTTTTTTTTTTTTTGTTCTTGTTTTTGTTACTATGCATGTTTATCAAAGAACGAGGTACCTAGCTAGGTTGATGTATCACTTGTTCCAATGATCCTATATCATGCTGAAAATTAGTGTTGGAAATACTACTCCCTCTATCCTATATTATTTGTCGTTGGGGGCATGGGATTTGAACGTCTACATTCATTGTGTTTGGCCTGCACCTGGACCTCCCTCGGTTTGTGTTCACATAGTTTGTGATGAACCCACGTAGAGGCTAGAATGACATAAATAAAGGGCTAGAGGGATTATGTCATAGCAATACAAATAGTGATTAATCTAGCTAATATAATTGAATACCACTAAAATATACGGAAAAACATTAGCTTGCGAGGAATAATGTTGCAATAGATCAACTCATTCAGTTCCACAAACTAGACTTAAAAACTAAAGAGTAAAAGATGACAATGAACTACTTCATTCCACATATATACCAACCACCGTGCCTAGGTTTGTTGGGAGGACTGATTGCACATAAATTGGACTTCATTAACAAACGGGATCGATGCTTCCTTGGATGGAACTCCATATTTGGAATGGAATTAGCATGCCCCTAAAAGAAAGATTCATGGTCTGGCTCTAACTTTGTTTTTTTTTTTTTTTCTCGAATACGCAGAGAGCTACGTATCATTGTATTAGTAGAAGAAGAAAAAAAAGGTGTCATACATAGACCCAAACACAATAACTCACACACACCACCACATCCTTCCCTGATTTCTAAGGCTACCTCACAGAAAACTGAGATTACATCGACCGAGTGGGCTAAGTAACTAAAAGCCCCTAGCAGTGAGCAAGGACAGACCCTTAGCTCCTGCCAAACACCACCAATGGGCATCATCCCTAGCTAAACTAAGGGCTGTGTTAACATTTGGTACAGCCCCATTGAAGACACAGTCATTCCGATGTTTCTAGATGCTCCACGCGCCAAGGATGACAATAGAGTTTAAGCCTTTTCTCACATCTCCACTGGGTAGCTGCCTCCACCTTTTCCCACCGGTCATCCTGCATCAATCCTCGTGCCGAGGCGTGAGGGAAGAGAGTCCAACTCACCGCAAGAGATAGAACCGTAATTGCCTTGCAAAAACGCACCCAATTAGGAGGTGGTCAATGCTTTCCCTGTTCTTGATCACGAGAGCGGACATTCGGCTGGATGAGGAAGTCCTCGCCGAGCAAGTCTGTCGGTGTCCAAAGACCGATTGTGAGCAACCAGCCACATGAAAAAACGACATTTGGGAGGAGCCCATGACTTCCATATTCTCTCATAAGATCCAAGTATATGGCCCCCGAAAGAACATATCATATGCAGACTTTGCCGTGTATTCTCCCCTCGAAGCCGAGAGTCTCCAAGTGTGTTTGTCATGTACCCCTTCCCCGTAGCTCAACATTAGATAATTTATCCCATAATTCCAAATATTCCATTAGAGCTTCAACAGGTAGATCAACCGGAATATCATCAATCCATTTCTCATCGGTCCGGGGCCTCCATCACCGTACGCCTGTCTCTTCTTCTTTTTAGGGACCAAGCAAAAAATCTTTGGTGCTAATTCTTCGATATTTTCCCCCTCAATCCACCTATCCTTCCGAGCGCAGTGTTAGCTCCATCTCCTACCTCGCAAAACACTGCCATAGAGAGGAGACCATCCACCTCCTTGCTAACTTGAAGTGGCAAACTTGCCCAAGGTTTATTTGGTTCAGATTTTTTCAGCCATGGCCACCTAGCTCTCGAAAGTGCGAGACCTAGAGATTTTAGGTCCGCAATTCCTAGACCCCCAAGTTGTTTAGAGCGACAAACTTTTGGCCGTGCAATGAGACAATGTCCTCTATTTGCTTCCTTTCTCGCCTCTCCATAAGAATGCCCTTCTAATTTTATCAATTGCCTTGATAGCCCATGGTGGTAATTCAATTGCCATAGCTAAGTACACTAACATTGCAGCCGGGACATGTTGCACCCGCACCACCCTTCCCCGCCTTTGTCATCGACTGTTTTCCATCTTGGCAGCTTGGTCTCGCTATTCTATCAATAATTGGCGGAATTGGTCTTTGGTCGACTTCTTGATGGAGAGAGGCACCCCAAGGTATTTGCAAGGAAATTCCTGAATACCGCAGGGTAATAGACTTTGAATAAGTCTCGATTTTCTTTCGAGCAATGGATTTGCATTACATTACTTTTCTCGCACACTTGTTTTTAGTCCGGAAGCTTCCCCAAAGAGCCAAGCATTCTCAACGCCAAAGTGATATCCGCCGCCGCAGGTTGGAGGAAGAGAGCTACATCATCGGCATATAGGGAAATTCTATGTTGAATAGGCCTTCTAGCCGGGGTTGTAAGAGTCCTTCCTCATCAGCCCGTGTGACCATCCGATTCAAAGATGTCCATGACCGATGAAAAGTATTGAAGAAAGAGGATCTCCTTGACGGAGCCCTCTCCTATGTTGAATGGTCTCTCCCCGGACCGCCATTAAGGAGGACTTGGGTGGAGGAAGATGAAAGCAGTCCGCAAAGGAGATCACACCATCGATCACCAAAACCAAGCTTCCTGAGTACTTCCAAGAGGAAGGACCAGTTCACCGAATCAAAGGCCTTTGTGATATCCAATTTGAGGAGGATTCTTGGTCGTTTTTGGTAGTATAGATACTTCACAACCTCACTTGCACTAGCATGAAGTTGTCCCCAATAAACCGCCTTTTGATGAATGCACTTTTGATTGGGGAAACCAATTCATCAAGACGACCCGGCCTAATCGGTTGGCCGATTTTAGTCACTAATTTAGCAAAACGTGTACCAAACTAATGGGTCTAAAATCCTTTACTTGGTCACATTCGGCATTCTTTGGGATTAGTGTGATATATGCGAAATTCAAAGATCCACA
Organism: Hyparrhenia diplandra; assembly: GCA_015847255.1. Lineage (NCBI taxonomy): Eukaryota > Viridiplantae > Streptophyta > Magnoliopsida > Poales > Poaceae > Hyparrhenia > Hyparrhenia diplandra. Next base: position 158,105 of record JADLZK010004182.1, on the reverse strand, counting down.
AGTTCCTGAAATCTTTTGCCAAATGGTGTGCGTGAGCGCACATTATATCCCTTTTGATTACGGGCTAGCGGGACTTATAGAACTTTCCCCGGTGAACCCATCGGGCCGGGGCTTTATCCGATGGCGGGCCTCGATGGTGTTCCAAACCTCCTCTTCCGTAAAAAGGTGTGTCCAAAGCCTCTAGATCATGTCCCGGAATATTGAGTGCATCAAGATTTATGGTTCTTTCTCCGTCACTAACGTACCAATCAGATTTGAGTAGAACTCGAAGATTTCAGCCGCCTTATCCTCATGTGCGGTGATAATGCGGTCTCCCCGCCTTCAATTTAGCAATGAAATTCTTTCTTTTTCTATGCCGTGCATGCATGTGAAACAATCTGGTATTAGCATCCCCTTCTTTCGACCATCGTATTCGGGATCTTGACCGCGGCTATTGTTCTCAATAGGGAAGCAAGGGCAAGCGAGTGCTTCTTTAGGCTTATTGCGCAGCCCACAACTCACCGGGCCGAGAGCACGGCCGCCTTGGGCTATGTCTAGGCTGATGGATAATTTCTTTTGCTAGTGACGGTTGGGAACCGATGTGGCCAATTTTCTTTTTCGACTCCAGCTTTTGCAAACCTTTTGCTTTGGGCTTTAAATTTCAGGGATAAAGTTTGCAAAGGACAAATGACATGGTTGAACAGAGGACCACACCTCTTCAATGGTTTCCCCGGAATCCATCAAGATTGGTCCAAAAGGCTTCAAAGTGGAAGCGTCTTTTTGCCCGGCGTTGTATCACTCAATCCGAGGATGAGTGGGCAGTAGTCGGAGTCATCGGAAGTCGCGCTTTGAAGGAGATTGTCAGGGAACAATTCCTCCTAGTCCAGAGAACAGAACACTCTGTCAAGCCTTACCAGAGTAGGAGAAGCATTGGATGAGGAACTAGACCATGTAAATTTACGACCATGCAAGGGGATCTCATTAACCGCCATATCCTCAATCCACCTTCTGAACCTACCCATCATTGCTCTATTCAAATTGCTATTGTTTTTGTCTTCATCCTTATATATGAGATTAAAGTCACCTGCCACCATCCAAGGGCCTGTACATTGAGCACACACATCCCGCAACTCTTGCAAGAATTGGATCTTTGCTTGGTTATCTTGTGGCCCATACACACATGTCAACCACCAGATCCTCTATTATCGAGTTGAACTGAAAGCGTGATGCCGAGAACGTGTCCACTCTTCTTGCACCGACAAAGACCAGTGCAACTTCTCCGTGCAATTAAAATTCCCCACTTGCTCCAACCGAAGGTAGGAATATATAATTGTTATCAAAATCACCACCCAAAGATAGATAGCACAATCTCGCCGCGTGAAATTGCGGCCATTTTTGTTTCTTGTAAACGTACCACATCAATTTTGTAAGAGTTTACAATTACCCCGACAAAGATCTCGTCTAGTCACAGAATTAAGCCCCCTTACATTCCAAACCAATATATGTGATGGATCCATGAAGAGTGAGTCGAAGACGACCAAATAAAAGAGATGCAACATCATACCAGACACTCGATTGGCTCCTCAACAGGGGACCTCATCTAGAGAAAGCCATCCAAAAAGAGCAGCCGGTGCCTTGATGTGCGTGGATGACAGAGGTTGTTGAAAGCGTTGTGCATATTCCTCCAAAATGTGCTGGCTGAGTTGCTCCCTTTCTTCTTCCAAATCGAAATCCAGGGCCCGCATAACCTGTTTCTTCAGTGTCCGGACACTCCGCCGTTCTGTTACTCCCAAACCAAATAAAGCGGCGGCTTCGCCACGGTGCTTGGCCGGGTGGCGGAATACTTTTCTTCCTCCGTTGTTGATGCATGGAATTGGCGGAGCCGCCCGGCAGCCTTAGATAGCCCGCTAAGGAATTGTGTTGCCGGGCTCGCCGATCGGATGGTGCCACAAAGAATGAATGGGCCAACTCCAGGGGATCTCCTTCGGTGCGACGGCGCGAGTAGACTTGGATGGGGCGGGCGCATTGGCCGGCACACCGCGCGCCAACAAACCGGGCGACGCGAGTGAACCCGCAGGCTCGCTGGCGCAAACCCGCGACGCCGGCCGGGTCACGAGAGGAAGGTCGCGAGAGGGATGTTCAAGGCGGAAGGGGCGGCAGAGGCGGAGAGTGGCGAGTTCGGGCGAGGAATAGCAACAAAGGCGGTGGGGAGGGAGCGACGGAGGAGGAGGCTTTGTCGCGAGGAGGGGAGACGACGGTGTCTCGGCCGTCGGCACGGGTCGACGAGTCTCTCGGTTGGTGAACAAGAAGTAGGGGCATCCGATTCGGCCAAAGCATGGGCCTCAACCAGCCCGAATCGGTGGGAGGGAGGCGCCCAGATGCCACCAATAGAGGCCCCGAGAGATCTCCATCCATGGGCCCAACAATTGCACCAAAATCAGCGGGGGGCACGCCGAAGGCCCACAGAGAGCTCGAAGGGTTTCGCATACCACACCGCGGGATCCTCGGCCGTAGACCCCACTTCAATCTCCGGACCATGCACGCCGATTGACCGCGACCGCCGTCAAGGCCGGCCGCAGACGTTGCCGCGCCGCCCGAGGGGTCGAAGTTGACATGATCGCTTCCATTAATGGCACGCCGCTAATGTCCGCGAGTTAAGATGCGGTCCTGTTCCAGGCAATGCGGGACCCGAAACTTCGTCGATGGTGCCGCATGAAACCGTGGGGCCCAGCCGCATCCGCACCGGCCGCCGCCCCGCCGCGCCACGGCTCAGCGCACACACGGCGCGCCACCGCGGCCCCGTCGGGAGAACGAGCGTAACATTGGCCGGAGGTGCGACGGAGGGGCCGACGGTCGCCGTGAAACACTCAAGATCGCGGGCGATCGCCGCAGCCCACGCCCTCAACGGCCGCGCGCCTCCGGGCGACGGAGATGAACATGGCCGCGGAAGCTCTCCGCTGGACGATCCTCCGCCGAGAAGCTCTGGACCGGGCAGGGCCCGGACGGCCGAAACCGGCGGCGCGCCAGCTATTCTGCTGATTGACGACGCCGACGACGCCGGCCGGTAGGGCGCCGCCCGCCTCATGGCACGGGCCGGACTCACTCGCCGCCCGAGCTCGGGCGGAGGCCGGCGAGCGGCGGCGATTCTCGAGCCCGTGATCCGCCGCCAGACGGGGCGCTGGAGGCTGGGACGATGGCGGCAAATGGTTCTAGAGCCGTGGTGATCCGCCCGCCGCATCGACGCTGCGAGGCGGCGACGGTCGCCGGGGAACCGCCCGTCGTTGCCGCCAGCCGCCAGTAAGACACATATGAACGGTGCCCCTGGGCCTTGCAACGGAAGCCACCTTCGGTCTTCTCGACGACACCGGCCGCAGCGCGCCGGGAAAAACAGTTGAAACAACGACCAAGAAGATCGGGCGGGACTTGACGACGGGCTCCTACGCAAACGCCACGGCGTCGGGCGCGGGACTCAAACTTTGCCAGCCATCGGCGTCCGGAGCCGCGCACCGCGGCCGGGTCGGAGGCATGACGACGGGGAGGAGGTCTCGAAACACCGCGAGGCCGGGTCGGAGACACGACCCGCCGCCGCCGTCCTCAACCGCCACAGGCGCGCCGGCCCGCCTCGACGCCGACGCCGGCGTCGCCGAGAGGCGGACGACAAAGACGACCTCGCGGTAGGAGCGAGGTGAAGCGGCTGGGACTCGACGACGGCTCTATCGATCCACCGCTCCGGCCTTGAGCGGCCACGATGGACGAACAAAGACCGCCGCGGGATAGAAGTGGAAGAGGAAGCCGATCGGGAAGAAGAGGCCGCCGGGAGGAAGACATGGCCTTGGAGGTGGCCGCCGGGTCCGGGTGGACGCCGGCGGGGGCATGGAGGAGGAGGCGCCAAGCGGAGGGAGGGGGTGGAGGCGAGAGCCATCAGTTTGCAAAACTCTGTTCGCTCTAACTTTGTTGCTACTTGTATTCTATACATAGTGTGTGTGTATATATATATATATATATATATATATATATATATATATATATATATATATATAAAAAATGTGCATCCCATTTTCTTTGTTGGTTGCTCAAAAGTTGATTAGCGAACACAATAGTATCCCTCCGCTTTTAAATTATAAGTTGCTTTTGATGTTTTTTTGGTACATAGATTTTGTTATGCATCTTACCTATAGATCCAGTACATAGCAAAATCTATTCTACGTTAAAAAAAGTCAAAAGTGAATCATGTTATGCAACCTACCACACCCACGAATGCAGCGACTGCCGCCGACTGGCGAATCGAATCCTCCGACGACGAGTCGTTGCCTCGGGCGGGAGCAGAGGACCTGGCTGGCAACCCCACCGACACCCCCAGTGCCCCGCAGGCGGACACGTGGCAGTGGTCCCGGCGGTGCAGGAGCGCGATTGGTCTGCCCACGCATCCTGTCGTCGGGCGTGCGGCAACCCCGGGCGGATTCAAATTTCTCCCTCTTGCTCGATTCTCTCTCCCCCCACTCGTCGCCTCCCCGGCCCTCTCCTCTCGTCCACGCCTCCTCCCTTCCCATTCGGACACTTGGTCGTCGTCTCGTCCCCGCAGATCCGCAAGCGCCGGGGCCACTAGACACACAGAGAGAGAAAGGGAGGGAGAACGGAGAGGAGGGGGCGGCCGGGGGTACGGTGGAAGGAGATGTCTGCGGCCAAGGAGGCGGGGCCGAGCAGCAGGGCGGTGCTTGTGACGGGCGGGGCGGGCTACATCGGCAGCCACGCCGTGCTGCAGCTCCTCACCGCCGGCTTCCGCGTCGTCGTCCTCGACAGCCTCGCCAACTCCTCCGAGCTCGTCATCCGCCGCCTCCGCTCGCTCGCGGGGCCTGACAACGCCAAAAACCTCCAGTTCCACAAGGTAGTCACGTTGCTCCAATAAGCACACGCTCGCTGTCTGTCCCCCTCAATGTGGCCGAGCCCTCTGTGTCCATCACGCGCGCCGATTTGTGTTCCTGTCATATGTATACGCGCCATCGTGCTGTTGGTGTGCTGATTATTTTTACATGCTAGCTGTTGGTATGGTGATTTATTCTGTCCGTGCTGGATGTAATGCTTAATTTGCACCATTATTTGTAGGAAAATTTAGATTTAATAATCCTGATAATTAGCCGCAAAGGTATTTTGGTTGCGGTTCCTTTATGGGTAGGTTTCTTGGGCTTCCCTTTTCTGGGTGCTTTGAGTTGCCGAGTTGAGTTATGTCTCCATCTGCTTTTATGGGGTCCTGCAGCCTATATTTTTTCCCACGGTTTATTTGATTGTTTGATAGAAAAAAAATGATGGTGCGAATTTGGTTAACTGGCTCAGATTTTACTTGGGAATGGAGAAAATATGCAGATTGGTCTTGGGTAACCTGCATTGGAAATATAAATTCATATGATGTAAACATGTTGGAGTATGATATAATCTGGACTGCAGATTCTCAACTCCTGTGGTGAAATTTTGGATTTATCACTTTTGCTTGGTTGCTGTCTCTGTTTTACTGAATATATAGTAGATGGACAACGCTATGAAAGCTTCGGTAACTTTAGCATGCTTATCCTTCCTCAAATTCAGATTCTTGGTTTCTTGGGTTTTGCTTGACATTATGGGTAGAGCTTCCAAATTGGCAAAGTTTGGATGGTGTCAGTGCCTACGTTGGTCAATGCTTGAACATGTATCACTTCAGCATTGCAGAATTTCTACAACTGGCTCCAAAAATGTGACCTACTCCGTATTTGTTATTGTCATTGACAAAATCTTGGCTGGTTAATGAATTTGGTAGCTTGATTTATCTGTGACAGAACCAAAGGCGTTGGTAAATATATAAATGGTTCATGCATTCAGGGTGATAATATCTGCAGTCTTTTCCTCAGTCTAGTTTTTTCAAAGTAACCGTTCATAGACATACACAGTTTGGTTAAGCAGGATGGTTTACCATATTCTTATTTGTTGACTTGTGCAAGGAAAATCATTCACTAAGCAATCTGAGGAGTATTTGTACTCGAAGCTGAAAAGAAGTAAATATTTGCTTGACAATTTATTTTCTATGATAAATGGATGCACCCTTTTTCTGCCAAATCCTGATGATGTTGGTTCATCTTTTAGCTATACTTTGGTACACAAATATCTTCTTCCTGGGAAAATACACATGTGCAGTATTCATATTTCTGGAAATCTTGTTGCTGTTTATTCAGGGGGATATTTCTGAATAATCTAGGGCGTATACCCGGATATCAATGCCATATTACATATTTAACCTAGTCATAAAACTGTTAATGACCTTCTTGGACATTCAAGCAATGTTCTCAAATTTTCTGTTTATGCAGGTTGATATCCGTGACAAAGATGGATTGAAAAGGTTTTTGCTTCAACAAGGTAAAGCTCACTGGAAGATAGGCAGTTAGTAGGAAATGTATATCTGTTCATCATTAATTACCTATTCAATGTTAGTCTTGTCTTCTATGTAAAATGCATTTGCACTCGGTACTTATTTATATTCATGCTACGCCGTTCTCCAGATTTGATGCTGTTATTCATTTTGCTGGACTGAAAGCTGTTGGAGAAAGTGTACAAAAGCCATTGCTTTATTACGACCATAATGTTGTTGGTACAATAAATCTTCTGGAAGTTATGGCAGCTCATGGATGTAAGAAGGTATTGCCATACCTATATCTGTGGGGTACCTTGCACTCCAAGAGTATATTTTGCAATGTGATTAGCTATTTATGTACAGATCCATAACCTTGCTTAACTGACATTTACCCGTTCTAAAATTTTTCTTAGTGCTTTCAATACTAGTATCCTGTAGCAAATCAATATTTGCCAATTATTTGCTAGATCATTCAACATATCCGATCTTTTTCTTTCACAAAAAATTGCACTAGCACTGTTCTTCGTTTTTGAAAATACTGTACTTACAAAGCTAATTTTTGTAATGCAGCTAATGGCTTCGTTCCTACAAATGTTCACTTATCTTTATGTTAAATGAGCACCAAATTATTAAATGGAATGGTTTCGACTTCCTGATGTTATTGATGTACCAGATTGCTGCCAAATGAATACATTGTTAGTTTGTTACTCAATACCATTTTATGCGGTTTCACATCCAACCTTTAGGAATGCTAAAATTGGATCCATGCACCTATTAAACAGTGGTCATCACATCCATAATTTTGGTAGATCTAAGTAGTACTCATTGCTTAATATGTCTATCACTGTAACATTTTGAGGTCATCTGTTGTTCAGATTGGGCTTATACTGATTTTTTTTCCTCTTATGTGTCCTAATATTGCAGTTAGTGTTCTCATCATCAGCTGCAGTTTATGGGTCACCAAAGAACTCACCCTGCACTGAAGATTTTCCTCTCACTCCACATAACCCATATGGCAGAACCAAAGTATGCTTCTTCATTTCCCATGAATTAATCCAGCATCAATTCTTTAACTGATTGCAACCATACATATTAATTGCAGCTTATGGCTGAGGAGATATGCCGTGATATCTACCATTCAGATCCTGAATGGAATATCATTTTGCTTAGGTACTTTAATCCGGTTGGGGCTCACCCCAGTGGATACCTTGGTGAAGACCCATGTGGAACTCCTAACAACCTTATGCCCTTCGTTCAGCAAATTGCTGTTGGCAGGAGGCCATCACTAACAATATTTGGAAATAACTACGCAACAAAGGATGGGACAGGGGTATTGTTTCTTTGTTATGCTATTATCTGTTGCTTGTTACTTGCATCAGCATTTGAATTTTTCTTTATCCATTTGGTGTTCGTTTCGTGTTATAGGCATTATATGTTTCTGTAGAGGGCATTTTATATAAATTTAAATAGATCGGCACTAGAATCACTAGTAATATTTGGTGTCTGCATAAGGCTTTTCAATTTAAAAGATGGAGTAACAATTGAAACTATGGAGTCCACTAGTGCTTATCAGAGTATAAGTTGTTGGAATCAAATAAGTGAGAATCCCTTTGACACTAGAAATGTTGTACAGCTCGAAAAAGCCTACCTTAGCCTGTTCAATCATGCAACTTAGCATCTGGTCAGCTTTTTGTGTCCACCTGTAAGGAAACATGTCATCATGTGGGCAATCCTGATGTCATTATTTGTAGTTTACAGTAGAAGAGTTTGCCCTGGCCTCCTCTGAACATTACCATCAGCCCTCTATTCTTGGTTTGCAGAAAACGATCAAATGAAGAGTGGATGCAAATCAACCATGTTCCCACAGTCTACATTACAGATAGGCATTCATGATGAGAATGATTTCTATCTCATTTGTTGCAGCCAATTAGCTTTATCTTTACAATCTCAGTCTGATAATCTGATTCATGCATTTGCTTTTCAAGTGTTGTTAGTGGACAACATCATGGCCAAATTTCAACAAAACTATTCTAGGAATATTATTGTGACAACTGCAGTAAGATGTTACTGAATATTCCCATCTATTAACAACACTTCTACATGATTGCAGGTTCGTGATTATATTCATGTGGTTGACCTTGCTGAAGGACATCTTTTCGCATTAAGGAAGCTTTTTGAAAGCTCATCTAACGCAGGTTTGGACAAACGGCTGCCCTCTCATAACTATAGCCGAAATGTTTATTGCCATTTTCTAAATGTACACTAAGGCTTTTGTGTAGTATAGTTTTGGAAGCACCTTGAACCCTGTTGGTTTTTCGCTTTCTGCTTGTTGAAATGGGTGGAAATAAAGATTTATTTCAGAACTGTTTCAAATGGGATAGAGAGAAGGGGTAGGTTTTATACTTTTTTCACTCAAACAGCTTACAACTTTTACATAGCACATAGCTAACAGTTTTTTCATAGCCCACAACAGCTTTTCCACAACTCAGCTAAACCAAACGGGCCCTAAAGATGTAAATACTATATTCTTTTGTTATTGATTTCCATATATTTATTATGGTTAATAATAATGTATCACAGATACATTTTTTAATCAATAAGTGTGCGGAAAAAAATATATCCATTCCATATGATGCTTTTTTTTTTGTTGAACAACAGTTTCTTCTACATATGAGTTAATTGATGCTAATAAGTCAAAACTACAGTAAGTTTTGTAGTTGAATCTTGTTCCAAATTTAACTGTTCTTGTAGGATGTGAAGCATACAACCTTGGAACCGGAAAAGGAACATCAGTGTTGGAGATAGTCAATGCATTCGAGAAGGCTTCTGGAAAGGTACATCTGATTTGATATATTGAGTATTGGACACTTCATCATCTCTGGCCCCTGTTTCTTTGCCATGATAACTTTTTGGTAGAATATCTAGTTTGTTTGAGAGAAAAACTTCAATTTTTTTTTTTTTTTTTTTTTGACGTTGAGAAAAAGCTTCAATTGAAGGTAAATAAGCAATCCTCGAATTTATCGAGGGGGCTTAGAGACTAATGTTGAGAGTCAAGACTATTTGACAATTCACAACAAGAACATAGGAATTTTTATGGGTTGATCGTTGTAATGTGTAACTTCAACAATTTTTTTCCGAATTCCAAGAGTTAACCTTGCCGTCAAGTTTCATGAGTAGCCATACATGTACGGGTTCTCTTCTTGCAACTTAATTTCTTATCTGTACCTGTTACCTTTTTAGAAAATCCCTTTGGTCATGGGTCAACGGCGTCCCTGGTGATGCTGAGATTCTCTTTTCATCGCCGGCAAAAGCAGAGAGAGAGCTCCACTGGAAGTAAGATATAATAAAAAAAAGTATCTTTCATAAAATTTAATTTGAAAGACAGCCATTTTTTTTTTTTGATCATTTAATAAATGTTCCTTCTTCAGAGCGAAATATGGCATCACAGAAATGTGCAGAGACCTGTGGAACTGGGCTAGCAAGAGCCCTTATGGATACGCGGCATCTGAGTCTCCCAAGCTGAATGGTACACACTGAGCAACGGCGTTTGGTCCGTGTGGACTCACTTGTACATGAGACAGTAGTGCCAACCAGGATAAATGTAGATCTAGTCGATCAGTCATACAGAGAGAAGTTCTATAGGCCTAGGAAAGAAATGTTATCTTGCTCCTCCTTAGCATAAGCTCCCATAGTGGATCTTCGGTATGCGTATAGTTTATGAAATTTGTTTTAGGAGTATTGCTATAGTCAACCAGCTAATTCAATTCTTCTGTTTCTTGAGTTGCGTTGCCTAAAACAGAGCATGATATAGATATCAGCATCACAAAAGTTCCACTTCATACAAATTGTTTCTTTTGCAACAATTTCTGTAATATTAGTATTTCTTTTGATTTGAAATGAATCTGTAATATTAGTTAATGAGACCACAGTAATATTTTCATTTCAACTCCATTGGTGTTGTAAAATCACAGTTCACTGGGTGTGTCAAAGAAATTCAAAAAGAACTGTTTGCGTGAACATCAATTGCCATCTGTGTAGTTTGTGTTGAAAATGTGCAGTCGAATAACAATGCATGGGGATTGTCATAGGCCCCCACCGTGATTTCTCCGATCCAGTACAAAAAGAGGTTCAGGAAGGCCATGTAGAGGTACTTCCTCACTGCCCCGGACCAATGGACCTCCTGAGTTTGCAAATTCTTCTCGGTCTTGGAGCTCCCTGACCTGGCGGATGGGCTGTGACATCAAGCATAGATATTTTGCAGTGTCTGGTCACATCTGTAGGGCTTGATCTAATGTAAATAGGCGCGAGCCACGACACGTTATTTGACGCTGAATTGTCCATGATCTTTCTGTTCATGTTTATGATGCCGAGGAATTGTATAAGAGGGATGGAAGACAGGTTAATTCATGTATAAGAGCTCAACTCAGTTGCTTTATTGTGGTGAATGTGTTGTCCTGGTTGACTGCACCTCACATTACATTTTGAAGCTTCCTTACAACAAGCAAAGCAATCATGCTATAATTTTTCATTCTCTACTGGAACTGATAAAGATGAAAGCTGACCATAGGTTTAATGTTCTGTTCTTTACCTAGCTATGAATTTTAAGTGAAATAAATTGGGGCACCAAATGTGACTGCCTCCTGCCTTTGATGACTAACATTGAGTTTGTTAAGGCCTCAATAATATGGGAAACAGAGATTCAACTTGATTATCTTCCTCATCTTCTCAGTGAAGAACCTCCAGTTCTCAAGGTGTAATTTTGCACTTAAAATATTGATGGCCTCCGCTTCGGTGAAATATTCCAGATATTGTGGCATTATGTTTCTCATGTCTTTTTCAAAAACAATTTATCATTTTGAGCACTATTAGACTTTTTTTTCAGTTTGGTGATGACTGATCAGAGCATGGTAATGAAGAGAAATATTGTTTCTACAGATGCAGATGAGATGGTGAGGATTCAGATCCAGGAAGCAATAAGAACATCATTCATGATCCAGGAAGCAATAATAACATCATTCATGATCCAGCAAGTGGGAAAGTTACGGTGACATAGCAGACATTATAAGCTGCATTAGCAATAACCAAATCATCATGTACAATTTACTCATCACTGTAATAATATCCCTTTTTTTTTTTTTTTCTTCCATTACAACGCATGGCCATTTTATCTTTATAGACATAAAAGCACCTCCTGAATCATCAAAATTGAAACATGTAGTGTAAACAATATTTCTAAACTAAATAGCATATCTTCTTCAGTCTTTCCTAAAGATACTGAACAAACTATGAAAGTAGCTATTGCAAACGAGAAACTTCAAACTGCAACTATTGCAGTTTGAAGCATGAAGCTTCGAACTTAGGTCTTCGCCCACTTGGTTTGCATACTTTCCAGCTCTACTTGTGTTATATCCTGATTTACTGAGCTGGCATTTTTGAAATCATGGCACTTGACAGATTGCACTTTTACTCCACCTTTCCGTGATGGTCATTCTCAGCTTGGGGCATCAGGTGGGCAAGAGAAAGCAAAATCTTTTCAGCACGCTAGTCCTTCCCATTGATCCAAAATCTTTTCATCACATTGGTCCTTCCCATTGATCCCTTCATAACAAAGTCTGTTTATCACAAACGAAATAAACACAAAATACAGAAAGTAAGAAACAAGGAAAACTTACTAGGAAAAAAATAATAATAAACTCCCGTCCACACGTGCTCCCACAAAGCAACTACTGGAGTATTTACACATTGTGGATTATTCATTGTTTTATAAAAGAAAGATTGAGCATAGACTTGAAAACATACCATTTAATAGCTAAACCAGAAACATCTTCCAATTCCTAGTGGTGCCTAAACAAATTGAATAAAGATTGTCTAGCACAAGCAAAGAAATCTACACCAAATCTGGGCCACAAACAACTATATTGTATATATATGGAACCTAAAGTTAGAAACTTTCTGTTTCAAAACTTAATATTTCAAGATTCAGATACTTATAACTGCATAATTAAGAAATATGACAATAAAGATGCTGAACCAAAGAGAGGGCCAAGAAGGGGATGAGATGTACCTTGAGCAAGGAGATTAGCTAGCAACACCTGTAAGTAAGCAACTAAACCAGAGACTTGACCAATGGGTTAGAGAAAGAACGCACCTAGCACACAGGAACCAAACCTAGCACATATCCATCATCAAGAAAACAGCACACAGGAACCAAACCTAGCACATATCCATCTGTGGAGGGGGAGGTGGGAGCAGCAGCACCGCCGCTGCTGCCTGCTGCTTTGGGCTTGGGCGGATTGTCCTCCACGGCAGACACCCGCATGTGGTAGAAGATGCGAGCTGTTATGAGCAGGATGACGGGCCAAGCCGAGGTAGACGCAGGCACGGAAGATCTGCACCCATAAGCGGGCCACCTCCGGGTTTGTAGTGAAGGAGACGACCTTGACGACGTAGATCACAGCGTGGAGCCCAACGAGAGCCATGCCCGAGGCACGGCTGATGCAGCCGCCGAAGATGCAGTTGATAGCTTTCGGGAAAAGGAGCCCCATGGTCTTCAAGGGAAGAACATAGTTGATTGCTTTCGGAAAAGGCAGCCTTATCATCTTCATCGACGGCAAGAGACGCGTCTCATCCTCTACCGCCGCCGCGGGTAGGGCTGAAGAAGGTGGGCTAGGCATTGCAACAAGAACCGAAGGGGCCACAACTCGAGAGGAGCGAGGATCGAGCGAGGAGGGAAGAGCATCTGTCGGCACTGCAACAGGAGCCGAAGGGACAACTGGAGAGGAGCGGGGATCGGGCGAGCAGAGAGGAGCACCTGTCGGCATTGCAACAGGATCCGAAAGGGCAACAACTCGAGAGGAGCGGGGATCAGGCGAGGAGGGAGGAGCACCTGTCGACATCGGGCGAGGAGAGGGAGGAGCACCTGCGGCCTCGCCGGAATCGACGATCGAGGGAGCCGCCGGGTCGAGATCGCGAAGCGCGCGGGCGAGATGTTGTCGGGGATTCGAGATCGGGATGCGGGGATTGAAACTCTGGGGGATCGATTGCTCTGGGAGGCGGGGGATGCGACGCCCGCGCCGCTAGGGTTTTATTGCCGGGAAGATTAGTTGCGGGGTCGGTTTCGTGGGCGCCAACCTGGTTGGAACTTGGAAGAAGAAGAGTCGGATTGATTTGCCTCCCGCCTCCGCTCCGGCGCAGAGGTTTTAGCCACGGGATTTTTTTTTTCATTATATACGTACAGTCTTTAACCTTGAGCATTTTTAATTATTGATCAACAAAAATAGATAAAAATAAGGTTTCACTATCACCATCTCTATTTATCTCTTGAACCTGGACGAATAAAATAAAATGAATGGGTCCATTGGTGTAAGCTTCACGCAAGAATGAAAAATACTTTGAATATTCGATTCAAGCAATCAAACCTAAAAATAAATCTTAGTTTGACATACACCCTCCGTCCCACAATAAAAAGTCCGTTTTTGACTTTTACAATCCATATTTGACCATTCGCTTTATTTAAATTTTATTGTAGAAGTCAAACACGGACTTTTTTATTCGTGTGATGGGAGGGTATATTGCTTAATATATTAATAATTCTAAGCTTCTAAGAGTTTTATGCAAGCTTGAAAATGGACGGCTTGCTTCTTTCCTTGCTCGTGACTGTTTCTATTATCTTCCTTCCCAGTGTTGCCCCAACCCTTTGGCCTTATTCGTTTGGTGTTGAGATGGGAGGGATGAAGGGGTTAGAGGAGGGATTTGATTTACAGGAGATTGGATCTTTGTCAAACCTTTCCTATCCTCATGGATTTGGGATCAAACAAACAGACCCTTAGGATTTGATTGGTTTAGTGTCACCCTAGGTTGGCTTGCACCAAGCAGCCCTGGGCCAATTTTGTTTTGGTGGATTATGGATGTGTTGTGTTTGGATACCCTAAGTAGCTCCTAACAACTGTAATTGGAGCCAGACAAGTAAAATTCAACACTTTTGAGCTGGTGTAGTGCTTGGTTTGAGCTGATGTCAATGAATCGAGACTAAACAAATCATGTTGTATTTTTGTTTGGTCTATTTCTTTCTTATCTTTCATGAATTTAGATGGATGTCGGTAGCAAGATGGTCCGAAGAATTAATAGCGTGTTTATGGAATCCTCCGATGCTTTTACGACATGATGCAATATGAATTCATTCTTCATGCATATAGTCTTGTGATGTGACGATGGATCAAATTATTCTATTCCAAAGAAAATTGAGAAAAAGATAGCTCACCTTATTCCTCTAACCCAACGCACCTAAGACTAGCTAGAGCAATTACATTAGTGTTGTTTTATAAATAGTCTAACGTAGTGTCACCAGACGAGAATATTGAACAACTTATGTATTCTATTCTAAGTTACCTTTTAAATTGTATTCAAATTATCGTTAACTTTCTCCGACTATACTTGTTCGCGCTGTTATTTTAGTTTATACAGAAGTAACCTTTTAAATATTAGTTTTCTCAAAGGGAAAGAAAGGGTCACATTTCTCGGTCATAACTAGCTTGCGAACTTCGACCGGCGATATCCGCCATGGCCGCCATCGCTGCCGCCGCTCGATGGAGCTCCCCGCCCGCCTCCAGCTCCACACTAGCCGTCGCCTCCGCTTCTCAGCCTCCTCCGCCGCGCCGCCCACTTCTGCAGCGGGGTTCAACTGGGCCGACGCCCTCCGCGTCGCCGGGGACGGCGGGCGCGGCGACGAGACAGACCTCTCTGGGTACTTCCAGAAGGTCAAGACCTGCAACCGCGGAATGGTGAGTTTCTCGTCCGTTCTCATATGCGCTCTATTGCATTGGTATACATATGGGCGAACGCCTTCACCTGTGCATGTGCATATTTGTGTGTGGGATTTCGCAGGACAAAAAGGGGCAGTTCGTGGAGTTCTCCGTGGAGGATCAGGTCGTGGGGTACATCCACAAGAGGTGAGTGTGATTTCTTCTCTAAAACTTTATGTGTCAGCATGTACGTGGTGTACGTGAGGAATTTATATGATTTTACTAATAGGGAGTGATTTGGTGTATAATTTTACATTCTTACATACACAGTATAATATGAGTTCACTAGGATACCACTGGCCAAAATCCTATGCCGTTATGTGCAAGTCTTATACCATACATGGTCTTTTCAGAAAACATCTATTCCATTAGTATATGAGATTGGCAGATGGATCTTCATGCTGTCTGAATGTTTTTTTAATAAGACTGCAGATTATACTTGGAATCTTCAATCTAAGTTTTGTTTGCAGAATGACTGCTGTATATTGTTTCTAATCAAAATTTTCAGATTTCTTAGCTACGATGTTCTCGAAGAGTTAAAGTGCAGTAGCAGTATGAACATACAAAACCAATGGAAGTTTTAGCGCTTTTATACCTCATATATAAATGAATCCAGGACCTCATGAATCCTCAGCCCTTTTACGTTAGCTTATAAAGAAAACATTGGCTATGTCACCAAGAAGTCACCACTTTAGTGATATATTATACCACCAAAATAAACTGGTGAGTTGTAATACCAACAGAAACTGCTCTGTTTTTACCACTTCGTCTATTACCATTGCTATTTTGTCATTTTTCTTCTGCTTTGCCACAACCACTCTGTTTAATTTAAAACATGCCATGTATGGTTCAGTCTAAGCACTGACCGCTCGCTGCTTGGTGACACAAGATTGTTCTTTGACATGGTGAAATTACTGACAATCTCGACTGTCATATGCCCTCTGTGAATGAGTCCATTCCATGACACAATAATAAGATAAACGCATCACTTCTGTCAACTGTGCATTATATTTTTTATTTTTGTTTTGAACCGAGGTAGATCCCATTTCCATTGCCAGGTCTAAATGCAAGTTGCACAGGTCTTGCAACAAGTTCTAGAATGGAGCTGGTAGCTTCTGGTTGTTACCATATCTTTATTAAAAAAGTACCACTTTCTAGTTATGGTAACTGAAGTATTGATCTTTCAGTCTCATGTTAGTGTCTTTTCCTAGAAAGAAAGTAACTCCAAGCATAATGATAATGGTCATGATAGGATGAACATAGCTTTACTTACTGTTCACTATTCACATTGACAAACATGCATATATGACTGTACTGAACTGCTGGTCAAGGATACATAACTCATGATTCAATGTGAATTTCCAGGTCAAGTTTCATTTTGAGGTGTCTAATATACTGATACCAATTTCAGATTTATCGAACACCTTAGAGACTTTCATGATGTTTTTACCATTGTCTTGGAGAACAATGGTAGCAACACTGTGGAGCATGTGTCTCTCCACTCATCGCTAAGGACTCCAGAAGACAGAACACATGCTGTTGGAAGTGTCATTAAAAGCCTTGGAGAACTGATCCCAGGTATTCGAAATGAGGTACTTTGGTTGGTTATATGAATTATTCAACTATTTTATGAAATGATTTTGGTGCAATTTTCTATCTGTCATTGTCAATCTTTTAATGACATCATGAGAGTTTATAGAGAGGCAAGCTAACATTTATAACATTGGGTATAAAATCATGAGACGAAAAAAACCTGTTCCTGGCCATGTATAGAACCACTCCACCCCGGTGTGTGTGTGTGGTGTTGCTTTCGCAAGCTGGGTTTCTTTCTAAATCGGCTTGTCTTGTATTTTACCCTCTTAATGAAATGACATGCAAATCTCTTACGTCGTTCGAGAAAAAAAAAACCTCGGTCTGGAAATTTTTAATTTTTGATTCATCCTTGTCAGCTTTGCTTCAGTAACAAATGCATTAGCATGGCTACATACATTGATACTTAAAATATATGATAGTCATCTAAACCTAAAGGTTTTGTGAGCACTTTATTATGGACTAAACCAGCCTTGTAGTGACAAATATTTTTAAACTTCTTCATGTTTCTTCCACTGGGGGTTAAAAAGATCTGCAAATGGATGATAATTAGTTGCATTCTAACACCACAAGAGTGGATGATCCAAAGTTGTGTATGCCCATTCCTTGGATGATCCAAAGTTGTGTATGCCCATTCCTTTGTCACTATCACCACAAGCTGGCATTTTTAGTAAAGCAACAACTCCTTTTGTTAAAGTCATTAAAACAGTTGTGCCTTTTTTTTCCTATCGTGTCACTGGACCTTTGTGTCTGTTCTTGTTTTATATACATGTTTGGTTTTGTGTTCTGATCATAGTTTGCATTCTAACAGCTCTATCCAGTCACATCATCTTATGGCATGCCTGTGTACTTCTCTCTGAACTGCGCTGCTGCTCCCTACTTTGGTATAAAGGTATGTTATAGTGCTTCCTCTTCTTATATATGTGTATCAAGCATTGTACACATCTAATGGTACCATCCCATTAGTAATCTTGCTCTCAGTGCCCCAAATGTACTCACGTTATTGTTTCTTCATCTTTATATCCATCAGCTGTGCACGTATCTGTAAGTAACTGTTAGACCCTTGTCATTTGTCAATGAAATTACATTTATGACAGGCTTATGGAGTTCATATGAATGGGTATGTTGAGAAGGATGGTCAGAAATTTCTTTGGATTGGTAAGCGAAGTGATGTGAAGCAAACGTATCCAGGAATGCTTGATCATCTGGTTGCTGGTGGCCTGGTGTGCATTTTCATCCTTCTCTTTAGCTTTTCCATTTACTTTATCAACAAAAATATTATTTGCTAAAGATTGATGACAAAAATTCTATATTGCTCTCAATACTGTTTAATCTGTTCCATATGCCCTTTGATGCTATATTCATGCTAAAATGGTTAGATTGGATTCTTTTGAGAATGTTCAACCACAAATTGATAAAATAGAATTCTTCCATTGACAAAGTAAATGTGTATGGACGCTACAAATACCCGATGTGTGTTAAATATATATGTAGTTGAGCAGCCATTTTAGCAATGTTTCATCTCCTTTGGACATATTCTGAATATGATAGTTATCTGTTATCTTCAATGTTGACTGTTCTAGCTGGTAAACATTACCAGCTAGAATTTTGGACTTAACTTTCTTGGTCTATCGTAAGATCTGAATGTATTGATTTTAGAGAGAGAAACCGCTGGCATTAATGGTTTTTTTTTTTCCTACATGGTATTAGAATTTTCGCTGTGTTAATTATCTTGGATGTTAGAGGACACTAAGGAAGATTTTAGCTAGCTTTCTGGTTTAAAATGTAGATGTTGGCGGCCAGTATGTAATTTGTTGAATTTAGGCCCCATGGCTGCTGGCAAGACCAGGCATGGACTATGTTGATTTTTTCTGCTTGGCTTTAACATACCTGAATGAAATAGGCTGTAATCTAAACTAAACCCTAAATGTGATTTTTATTTCATTTTAGTGTAGAGCTAGCTTATGCTGACTCAATTTGGATCATTTTTAGCCATATGGAATATCCTGCAAAGAGAATATCATCAAGGAATGTGAGGAGGAAGCTGGAATCGCAAGATCCATATCAACAAAGTAAAATGCCAAACTTTTTCCTTAGAACTTCCTGTTTAATTTTTTGTGATTTTTTTGTTATGTTTCTGAGTGAAATGTGTAACAAATATTTATCATAAATAAACTAGTGCTACTTCTGTTGGTGCGGTTTCTTATATGGATATTGAAGGCTTTAGATACAAAAGGGATGTTCTCTTCTGCTATGACCTCAAACTTCCTGCTGATTTTGTTCCTAATAATGAAGGTACTAAAACTTTTGATGTCGTACTAATTTTGTATATTCACATTGATACAAATCTCAATCCACTGCAAATTTATTCTCCTTTTTTTTTTTCAGATGGTGAGGTTGATAGCTTCAGACTAATCCCTGTTCCACATGCTGCAAACATTATACGGACGACTGATTTTTTCAAGCCAAATTGCAACCTTGTGATCATTGATTTCCTCTTCCATCATGGGTACTATATGCATATAACACTCTTGTGTTGAGTACTGCAATTGCAGGGGACAATAATTTCTTAGATGCTGACATAGTAACCTTGCCTTCAGGTACATAAATCCAGATTCACGTGGCTATCTAGATCTGCTGCAAAGCTTGAGGAGCGGTGATTGTTCCTAGCTTCCTTTTTCTGTTCAAATTTGTAATGATAGTTCAGTTTTATGAAACCAAAAAGTCATCATAAATTTGTCCCTAAACTTTAAGGATATATTGGAATATAGAAATTTTAAATGAACTATATAGAAATTTCCTAAGAGTTTTTTCATTTTCACAGGAATATAGCATTATACAGACAATTTTCCTAAATTCCAAAGAGACTCAAAAGTAGCTGTTCTAATCCATAGACTTCACATTTGGACCTAATTTCATCGTATGATTATTACAATAATCGTTCAATCCTATAACTTTTAGTCTCAATTTTATCCATATAAATTCAAATGACTGTTGTTAACCTTTTCATTTCGACTCAACCTCATTCCTTCTATGTGGTCTGATAGAGTGGCATATTGTTGCGCCTAGTCAGCTACTGCTCCAACACCACTCGCGGCCAAAGAACCGTGGTCTTAGGTACCTGCGTTGGCAGGATAAGGTAACACCGGTCAGCACAGGCAGCACAACGCCGAGGAGGCTATAACTACAGCCACGGCCCCCCAAAGTCGTGTGGCTCATGGACCTCAACACGCTGCTGCACAACACGCTGCTGCACGAGGTCATAACTTCCTCTTCTCTTGAGCACAACCAGGCAGGAAGGCAATGCGGGCACTATGGATCCATCCTTCTTTGAGAGCTCTCAGCCGCAACAACGATGAATCCTTGTTTATGCTCGCCGCCCATGGTGAGATCAAGTGGGGTTGTGAAGCCGCAGGATCTTGATAAGACGAAGCAAATCCTAGAGATGCTGCAGGCTTGCAGCTCAAGGCCACCTTCACAATACTCCGCTACTTAAGCCTGCTAAAGTTTAGGGGGGCACTAAGGTTTAGGACCAAATGCCCAATTTTAACTTACTGATGTTGTTTTTCATCAAAAAGTCATCTCTTGCTCAAAACTCCCTCCATACTTGAAAAGAAAGACGTTTAGGACAGCGACACGGTCTTCAAAAACAACTTTTACTTGTCTTTTCTATAAAATATTTATTGAAAAGTTATATATGTATATTTTTATGAGAGAATTTTTCAAGACAAATCTATTGATATGATTTTCACATTTCCAAACTCAACGACTTAAAAATTATTCATGATTTATATTCTCAATGTTTGACCCAAACCTTATCCAAAACGTCTTTCTTTTGAGTATGGAGGGAGTACACAAAATCCTTGTCAACTCATATGTCCAAGAAACATACGTCGAAGATTAGTAGGATCATAATTAGATAATGAATCAGAAATTATAGCATATTGTAGTACCATAAAGACGGTGAAAATTTAGGAGGTTTCAAATCACCAATGATAACAATCAGAGAACCTTTTGACACTTTTAGAGCTCCAATTTCATCGGAGTACTTATACCCTTTACTATCAAGAGTACTCAAAGAAATAAGATTCTTGCTCATATATAGAATATTACCACCATGCATCCTAATTTGAATAGATCCAATTTCAACAATTTGACATGGGCTATCATCATCCATCTTAACTAAGCCTTCACCTTGGAGAAAATCATATGTAGTGAACTAATTTTATTAATGCATATATGAAAAGAAGCAATGGAGTCAATAATCCATTCATCACTACTATTTGCACATCCATCAATAGCAACAGGAGTCTCACCATCAAAATTATCTGCATTAGAAGCAACAATAGAAGCATTATTTTCATTATTGGATTTAGCCTTTTCTCTATATGTTCCAGTTCACTTCTCCTTGTTCTTTAACACTTTCGGTTATAAAGTGATTATTATCTTTCTTGTAGTACTTGAAGAATTTATCCTCACCCTCAAGATTTTAAGCAACCTTTGTAACAATTGGAACTTTTGCCTCTATCGTGTTTATTTATTTTCTATCCTACCATGAAATAGACAAAACTTCTCTATTGAAAGCATGACCTTCATAAGATACAATCTATTTGGGCTTTTGGTGTTCTTGCCCCTACTTTGTAGTGCAATGGTGATTTTGCCCTCATTTTTTTAAATGTGATTTTACCCTTCACTCAACTCATTTTTGCCCTTGGTCAACACGATTTTGCCCCTATTTTGACCATTGACAATGGGCAAAATTGCATTGACTTGCTGGCAGTGAAGGACAAAATCACAAAGTAAAAAAAAAAAAAAGGCTAAGATCACAAAGTCACTTCAAAGTAAGGGTAGAAACGCTTAAGCCCCCATCTATGGTGACATCATATTTTGCTTGGCGTGCAAACCTTAGAAACGTGTATGATGAACTTATAATAAAGTATCCTTGAAGTTTGCAAAAAGAATTAGATAAGACCTAAATCTTTGGCATCATATTTTACCTCCATATTGTGTAGGTTAGAAATGATCTTCACATGCATCTTACTTTCCTTAGACATGTAAATAAACTCTAACTTGAGCCATAGAATAGCTGCAGTTTTCTCTTGAAAAACACTAGCAAAATATTATTTGAGAAATGAAGGTGAATATGGAGACACAGCCTTAGAGCAACAATGCATATGGACCAAGTAGAGGGTGGATCCGTGTCGGGTTGGCTATAGCTATGGATTTTGTTACAATATGGTGACATTAGTGTAGGCCCTACCTAAAAAAAAAAAAACATTAGTGTGGGTCGGGTGGATCTCGCGCGCCACCGGCCCGGTGGGTCTGGGCGGAGCTCACCCCGAGCTCGCCCACAAGGAGGTTAGGCGGAGCGAACGGTGTGCTCGTCGGGCGGTGGGGCTGGGCAGAGCTCGCCGCTCACCCAAGAGGAGTTGGGGCAGAGCAGAGGGTGCGCCGCCGGCACCGGGGCGGCCGGCCGCGCCGCCGCCCAGGAGTTGGGACAGAGTGGAGGGTGCGCTCACCGGCGGCAAGGCTGGGCGGCACTTGCTCGATCGTCGCCGGTCGTCTTCTTCCTTGCCGGGCGACAGGGGCCGGTTGTGCAACGGTGTTCTTCCTCAAAGTGCCGCCAACGTCGGGACCGGGAGGAGCTCGCCGCGTGCTTTCCCACAAGGAGCTAGGCGTAATCTGAGGGCGTGCTCGCCGGCGTAGGGCTTGGGCGGATGAAGATCTCTAGTTTGGTTTTGGATAATTAGTGACATCTAAGGACTAATCTCTCGATGCTAAGTGTTTGACTAGATTGGATTGGTCATGACAAGATTGGAGCATGGTGATCATGGATGATGGATCGAGGTGATCCAAAAAGATGATCAAGCATCCAACTTGGCAAGGTTTGAGATCAATTGAGCCCAAGGCAAAGGTATAACCATAGGGCCTTTTGATTTTACACTCAAGACACCATAGAGGGTGTGAGTGATTATAGGATCGATAAGCCGTACTATAAAGAGGGAAACTTATCGTACATATCGGTCCTCATGTGCCTTTAGGTTCAAAATTCATATGCATGCATTCTAACCTAAAGAGCTAACTCGCACTTGTCGAAAATGGTTTCAAAATGCTAACACATGGTGTCGGGGTGTTCTTCGACGTGTCGGCAACAAGAATCAAGTGGCGGAAGTCGGTTTGGAGCAAAGGCGAAGAAACGGCAACATAACGACGAGATTTCGCAGCTCGAGAAGGCGACCGGACTCATCGACCGAAGCACGCAATTTTCGACCGACTCGGTAGTAAGTGCGTCCGGCAGAGCATGTTTTTTCGGGTCCCGCCAAAGTCGACCGGACGCACCGACCGGATGCATCCGTGCCGACCGGACGCACCGAGCGGACGCGCGACCGGACGCACTCGGCAGGGGGCTCAGCGGTTTAGTTGGGTCGTGTCGGTTGTGGCCGGACCCACCGACCGGACTCACCGAGAGTCCGGTCAATCGCGTCGGCCAGCCGCGAAAGCGTGGCTTTCTCCCCAACGGCCACATTTCGTGGTATGGCCTATTTATACCCCTTTGGCCGGCCATTGCTCTCTCTCTTGGTCATTTGAAGCATTCCTAACATACTAGAGCTGAGCAACATCACTCCCTCTCTCTCATTCTTGCTTGTGAGCTTCATTCTTGAGAGAGGAGGTGATCCAGGTGCATTTGCATTGTGTTCTTGCATCTAGAGGCACTTGGGAATCGTTGTGAGCCGGTGGGTTTCCCGTTTCTCTTGGAGACACCGCTCCTAGCCGGCTTGGTGAATTGGTGGAGTTGTTGGCAAGAAAAGGTGATTGTTCTTGGCCACCTCCGGGCGAATTTGTGAGATGATCACGCACTCCTCGTCGGGAAGACAAAGTGTAAGGAATACATTGCTCGTGTCTTGGGTACCTCACTTGTGAGTGGTGTGTTGAGGCTAGCAAGGGCACCGCCTAGCTCAAACACCATCCTTGTGTTGGTCGGCACAACCGGAGACTAGCTTGTCGGTGTACAAGTGAACTCCGGGTCAACACATCGACGTGTCTCTTGTCTTGGTGATTGGTTCATCGTTATATTGTGTTGATTGGTTCATCCACTTCCCGGTGATTGGTTCAAATCCTCTACACGTCGATATATTGAGCTCTATCTCTTATATTTACATTCCTAGCTTATATTGTGTAGAGAGCTAGCCTTGCTTTGTGTAGTTGTTCTTGCTAGTCTAAGGATCATATTAGGATTGCTCACTAGTTAGTGTAGTGACATAGCCTTTGTTTGACATAGAGATCATAGCATATTGTTAGAATTGTCACTAGAGGCTTGCAAGACAATAGAGCTAGTGCAAACCGCTATTACGCTTTTTGTTATACTAATCGGTTTGTTAATTGAGCTTGTAGAAAATTTTATAGGCTATTCACCCCCTCTAGCCATCTAGGACCTTCCCGAGCTCTTCCCATCTCGTCTTTGGCCGGTCGCAGGACTCGTGAAGCTTGGGAGAGAGAGTTGCGGGAGAGAGAGAGAGAGGGAGCTGAGAGAGTTTATTTTTTTATTCCTTATGGGCAGCTCATAATGCTATGGGTAGCCATAGCTATGGACTTTGCTTTATGGGATGCTCCCACAGTGTTTTTGAATAGGCGATACAAAATATTTTAATCCTATGGATTGCTCTGTGGACAACATTGTGGTTGCTCATGATCTTTTTACCTCTTATCACTGGTCCAAATCTTTGAATCTTTATTGCTGAATTTATCAAGAGCAGTATCGACTTCAGCCTATGGGGGTGTTTAGTTGGTGAAATATTTTGGGTTAAAATTTCTGAGTAGCACTTTTCGTTTGTATTTGCTAATTATTGTCCAACCATAGACCAACTGTCTCGCACTTTTTAGTCAAAATGTGCAATTAGTTTTTTTGTTTAACTATATTTAATACTCCATTTATACGTCAAAAAATTTGATGTGACGGGTACTATAGCACTTTTTGGGTTCACTTTTCATAAAGTGAACACACCCTATGTCACAATAGCGGACATCTTAACTTGACGTAGGTTAAACCTTGTATTATGATGCAGTGATGGAAGATCATACTTCATCAAAGGCATGGCCAATAAATGATAACAAGAAGAAAAATAATCTATAAAATTCTAGATAGGTTACTGTGTAACATGGCGATCTGCAAACTATATGCACTTTTGTGTAAGTTCAGCAATAATCAGCCAAAGAAATCCTCTCGCGCGCGTAGCAAAATTCACGGAAAAATTACACCAAAGCTCTTTCACGCATTAGTCTTCGATCTTGATCCGTGTGCCGAGCAACAATTCCAACAAATTTTGGACGCCAACACGTCCGTCTTGCGGCGTGATGTAACACCAACAGAGCAGAGGCTCTTGTTGTCAAAAAAAAAAAAAAAAAAAAAAAAAAAAGGTGCAGAAGAAAGGACTTGCAACGGACAGACGTATCTCGTCCTCCTCGCCTTGGTAACAGATATAGCAGGATCAGCGCGGGTGAAGGTTGGCAGGACCAAACGCCGATCTGATCCGTTGAATGGTGGTGGCGCGTTTTTCCTTCAACCTCATGTCTAACTGTTGATTCCAATTTGTTAGCCAATAATGCAAACACAGATCAAATATGGGTGCAAAAATTCTTACAGAAAAAAAACATGAGCTACAACCAGCAATTTTCACTGTACGATGAGAATTTATGAAACGCAGAGAATTACAATGAGTGATACGCTCTTTCCATTCTGTTTACAAGATATTATTTATAAGATGTAGTACAAACTGTAGTCAAATACGAAAACAAATCCCTAAACAAGAATAACCTCAACCATGGGTCCTCCAGGCGTTACTTCAAACGTCACATTGGAATTCGAGCATAATTCAACCCGTAGGAACGTATTTCATTTGAAAAGGTCTTGTCAATCCATAGTTTAGCCAACTTTTTCGGCAGACTTTGTCTCGTCAAAGGAAGCTTCAACTTTGGGCAATTAATAATCAGAAGGCTCTCCAGGGCTGGGAACGTCACATCAGAATCACACAAGCTGATCAGCTCACGGTTCCCCTGGAAATGCAAGCGTATGAGGGAAGGGAATCTATCGACTGATGCCCTTGAACTCTCTCTTGGCCCGGCCTGCACATTTCTTCCCCATAGTTCTCCGTACTCAGAAAAGCTTGCTTCATGTTATGACAACTGTGCACTTCTAGATATTCAAGGCAAGGAAGATACATGACCCAAGAGACGTGCAATAGCTTCCTGCAAGACATTATGTCCACATGAGTGAGCCTTGGGAATAGACCTTGCGGTGTTGTTCCTTTCCACATTATTTCTGTAAGGTCCAGTAAATCAAAGAGCGTGAGCACCTTAAGAGCTTCAAATGGTTCCAGCACTTCTGTAGTTATAAATTTCTTTACTGAGCAATCCTCAATATGCAGTTGGTATAAGGTCCTTCGCTCAATTCCCGAAGAAAAAATACCATCTGTAAGACACAACCCTGATGTTTTTCTCAATGTGCTTATGACCAAATCTCTAATGGGGAGGTTAGGGGCGTCTTGTAACTCTAGTTCATAATATTCGGTTTCACTTCGGATTGCAATATCAACTGCTTTCAAGTTTGCAAGGGTGCACAGTTCACGAATTATCCAATCAGTACCGAATTGACCACCACCAATGTTAGTTATCAGGTCAACTACTTTCAATTCTTTAAGGCTCGATATGATGCCCTCTGGCATCATTCTTATTGCTGTGCCTCTTATATACAAGAATTTGAGCTTCTTTAGTTGACCAAGGCTCACTGGCACTTCGGCTAAATATCGGTTGTTTGACACATTGAGATATTCCAAGTTCGTCAATCCACAT
The DNA here is from genome assembly GCA_015847255.1 of Hyparrhenia diplandra. NCBI lineage: Eukaryota > Viridiplantae > Streptophyta > Magnoliopsida > Poales > Poaceae > Hyparrhenia > Hyparrhenia diplandra. The sequence continues at coordinate 131,513 of JADLZK010004182.1, read as the reverse complement.
AAACTCTCAGATATCCCTGTGAGTTTGTTCCTGCTAAGATCCAGATATGTCAGTGCAGTTAAACTTTGACTAGTTCCACTTCCAGCTATGAATTCAGACAGCACATTCCAGTTAAGGTACAATGCCTTGAGTTTCATGCAGCAATGATCAGAACCAAATGGAGGAAGTTTCTCCATACTACCGCACATTAACGAGACGCATTCGACTTTGCCCCAGGGAATTGTATTTCTTGATGAATTTGCACCATTTCCTGAACGAACAATCCACTTGTCGTTGCTCTTACCACAGTCATTAGATATCCATATAGCCATATCACGGACCACATCATGCATTTTAACACAAGCTTTAGGCGACAGTGGCCGCTGGGAGTGTAAATCTCTCCGCACAATGTAGGGCCAACAGGAGTATTCACATGTCTCTAACAAACATGCAGCTTTAAGTTCACCTACTATACTATGCACCTCTCTGTAGCATGCATGTATGTCACATTTATCCACTATACCTAAGCCCATCCAGCATTTATAGAGCTCCTCCATTTGAATGACATAATCCTCTGGCCACAGGGAGCAAGTCAAAAAGCACTTTTTCAAGACATCATTCTTTAGGCTGTCATAACTATATTGAAGCTGTTTGAAGACAGTTTCCATTGAGAGGGGGTCATTTTCATCGCAGCATGATTTTTTCATGTAATCGATGGCATTTTGCCATTCTTCTGGATCACTTTTTGCCCACATTGCCCACCCAGTCGTTATCAAAGCTAGTGGCAAGCCCTTCAGTTCCTTCACAAGTTCCTTTGCAAGAGCTTCAATTCGAGGATTAGAAGATAGAATCCCCTGTTCGACCTTGTCATGAAATAGTTGCCAGGCCTCACCATATCGCAAACATGCCACATTTATCATCTTTTTCACCTCCATTAGGCCACACACTTTCATATCTCTTGTTGTGATCACCACTTTCCTTTTTGTTGTCCTTCACTTGGAAGACGAACCGGTAGTCCAACTGCTTTTTCCCTTGAGGAATCGAGAAATGATCTCCGCCTGATTTTTCACGCCATCTCTTTTCTCTAACTTGAGATTCTTTACTATTTGATCTTGGATCTTTTCCTCTGAACACTCTTTGGAGGCCGTCACAAAGATAACATGATCAAATAATGAGTTCGCTTGATCTTGGATCTTTTCTAGAAGATGGGTCTTGCCCACTCCACCCAGCCCCCAGATTCCAATAACATCCACTCGCTTATGCTTAATATACTCCATGTCCTTAACATACTCCATAGCCTGTTCAAACACTGTAGCTCTGGAAGGCTGCTGCCAATATTCCTTCTTGTTAAGTATGACATGTTCCCACTGTTTTGGGTCGATTATTCTCTGTCTGTGACATTCCCTACCGAATTTTATGAGCTTTGATGGTTGAGATCTCACTTCATTGACGATATCTTTTGCATGTTTACCAATTCGAGGATTCGAATAAAGGTTCTCGCACCCAACAATCTGCTGGAATAGCTGGAGTGCTTCATCCATGTGCAGACCCGAGACATTCTTAATGCTCTCCTCACGCAGCTTCTTCGCGTCCTCCTTAAGCTTTATGACAATTCTCTCTCTCTAGAAGGAAATAAAAATTTAAAAAGATTAGTTGTAGAGAGAGAATAAGAAAGTAAAACCTTGACACAAAGTTTGAGTTAATCGTAAACATATATATACCAGAGAGTTTGCTTCTCGATCCTGGATTTTGATCAGTTCCTTGACGACATGAATGACATCTTGCCACTGTCTTGGATCTTCTTTTCGACGCATGTCCCTGCCAAAACTCATCAGCTCTGTTGGCGAACCCTAAGTATGCCCACAAGATCTTCAATGTGTGCACTTATATTGGGGACGGAATAAAGGTTCTCGCCAGCAGCACTTTCTTTGAATAGCTCGAGTGCTTCACCCATTTGTAGACCAGTAGCATTTATATATCTGTAGGCTCTGTTGGCCTTGTTTTGACACAAGTTTTGAGAGCTTGTGATTACGACTTTCCTCTTTAATTGGCCATGAACTCCAAGGGGATGTGGGAGGCCAACATCTGCCAGATTCAGATCATTCTGAAGGTCATCCAGCAGTACAAGAAAGCTCTTATCCCGGAGGAAGTCAAATATCTTGGCGGCTCGAGTGTTTTCTGAATCACCGTCTTGCTCCTGCATCTTGAGCCGCCTCAGAATTTCAGATTGGATGTTTTTCACTGTACAATTTATAGAGGCCGTCACATAGATAACGAAGTGAAAAGAAGGCTCCTGTCTATCAGATCTATCAGTATTGACTGCGTCTTCTATTATCTCAGGTGTACTGTGATCCACAATGTCCCCTGTCTGTTCAGATGCACTCCCTCTTGGATGGGTGGGATCCCCCCTTGTATCGTTAGATGCACAAAATGAATTGTTGATCATCTTGAGAATTAGTGTTTTCCCAACTTTACGCGGACCCCATATTCCAACCAGTCCCACGGTAGCATCATCCTTAATGTACTGGAGGGCATCTTTGAGAATACTGTCTTGACTTTTTTTGAGACTAACAGACTCGACTTGGATAGGCTCTACAGGTCGTGGCGGTGGCTGTTCTGTGACATTTGTAGGTCTGTTTTCGCTACACCACTTCAATTCATCAAGCGTCTCAGCCGCCTTTTGCTGATCTTGTAGTTGGACCAGAAGTTTGGTGCGCAGCACCCAAAGATCTTGCACCTCTGTTCATAGCGCTCGCGGTTTCTCTGTTCGTCGGTTATAGCTTTATTTGCTCTTTCCAGCCAAGTTCTTGCTTCATTTGTTTCTACCAAGCCATTCCGCGCCGGCCAGCTTCAAGCTGCTGCTGCACGTCGTCCCTCGGGCCAACAAAAGTTCGAGTATTGATACCAAGATCCCTGACATTTCTCCCAGCGGTGAAGAGATACGTTGCATGTTCAATGAAACAATCATATAGGGGTTTCACGGTCGTGCTGACAGTACTACCCAACCAACTGCCCAAGTTCGCTGGCATTGTTGCCACGCTTTCAATAGTTTAAAGGAAATCACCTGCAAGCAATGCACTGCTAGGGCGTCATAATCTGTAACAATCCCAGGGCGTCATAATCTGTAACTTGCAAATAGTAGATGAGGCCTGGAAATAATAAAAATAGCATTATAGTAGAGGACTGTGCAAGCTGTGAGAGAGAGTTGTTTTAGGGAGGTCGTGCTGGACTAGCTATTCTGGAGTCACTACCTTTTTGATTTCTCTCCTTGATAGCCAATAGAGTTCTTCCTAGATTAACTATTTGGGAACCATTGGGACGCCCTCAAGGTCTACTCCCTCCATTCCTTTTTAACCATCATTCTCAATGCCCGAGAAGTCAAATATACTTAACTTCTTTTTGAAAGAACAACAGCAGGGGAAGACCCCACTGTTAGGAATTTATTGAACCAAAAAGAACCAACTGTACAGAAGAGACAAAAAAAAAAAAAAAGCAAAGAAGAAAACAGGTAGCCTGAGGCAGGCTGGGCCAATTATGTTACACATTTATATCCCAGAAAGGAAGGGAGCGCGCTTGTTTTCAGAGATTCTGTGAGCCTGCAGGCGAGCTTCATCAATGAAACCTGTTTTCCAAGCAAGGAAGGATGGTTGGCCTCTACTAAAAATGAAGTTCCTGTGCTTCCAAATTTGCCAAGCACTGATGATAAAAACTTCCATGAAAAATGGGTTTGAGAACCCCTCCTTCACTTGCAACAGCATATGAAAGAAATCCATAGCAAGGTTCCACTCGACACCAAGGTGCTGCCAACAAGCCTGACTAAAAGGGCACGTGAGGAAGAGGTACACCAGACTAATAATACACACAATCCACTGGCACATTCAAAAGGTGCGGCAAGGCCGCACCATTTTTCTAGTAAGAACTAACGTGGAGTGTCCGTCGGAGATTGAGCTCCAATTACAACTATATATTATATTAGAATTATGGTGGTGAGCACCTCATAGATCTCCGTTGACGAGGCAACAACAATGGCACTAGCAAGTCGATACAAGCCAGAATAAATAGAATGAAACGAGCTGAAAACAGGAGGTAGGTCAATAGTGAATTACTTACAGTGTATCTGTTTTCCCCATTCCCCTTGTGTGCTCTTGGCGAAGGATGGGGCAGATAACCAAAAAGATTTCGTGAAAGATTCTGTGGCGAAGTATGGATCAAGGTACGCGGAAGGCACCAGCTAGTAGTTCTTCAAACGAGGAGCCGAGAGTTGGAAAGATGAAATCATGTCAAAAGCGAACGTTGCGAAGTCCGGACTATAATTTATTCTTTTTTTTCTAGAAAAATGTCAATAATGAACTACTTACAGTGTGCCTGTTTTCCCCTTGTGCGCTATTGGCGAAGGATGGAGCAGAAACCAAAAGATCCGGTGATAGATTCCACTGATTAGGATGGATCGAGAGAAGGCCAAGATCCCACCTAGTAGGTCTTCAATCGGGGAGCAGAAAGGTGGGAGGATGAAATCACACGCCCAAATAGGAACTCGAGAATGCACGCATCTGAATCTCAGACCATGCAAGCACGCATCTGAATCTCAGACGGGGACGGAACAACCTTGAAGGAGACCATGGAGGAGCTCGTACTACCTAGTCTTCTAGTAGCTGCGGAGCGCAGTCGGGATTGGTGTGGGAATCTTGGGAATCTATACAATTCTTTAACCTTATTTACCCCATGATGGGAGGGGAGGGCGTGGAACAAAACGAAGATTCTTGCCGTCGGATCGCGGATGGACGGCCCGCGCAGCGCCTCGCGACGGCGCTCCTGCAGTCTCGGTCCGTACAGGTACCGTTGTCGTGCGTCCGGCTCGCGGAGGTCGTACGGCCCCGTTCCGCCGCGTCCGGCGCGCGCGTGGGGAATTTAACTTTTTTTGCCACTCTTACGGAGGCCACTCCTCCTCCAGAAACCACTCTTATACGAGCCACTACAAAAATTGCCTTAGAATACAGTAACCCTCCTATATTTTGCCACTTTTGCTGACGTGGCGAGCCATGTCAGCGCTCCAGCATGGCAGCAAGCATGTGGCAGCTTCTTTGGCACGCGAAAAGACCATCCTGCCCCTCTTCTATTTCCTACTCACGTAACATTCTTCCTCCAAGCTTAGCTTTAATTAATTTTACTGTGTGCATTCAGCTGCGTTTCCTCCTCCAGCTTTAGTTTTTATGCATCTACACGTACTACTGGTGGCGAGGATGTGTATAGTCCAAATTCAGATGAAGGGCTTTTTATTAGAGATGACGATCAGAGACTTTGTTGCAGGCTAATTCAGGCTTCAGCAGTAATCAGGAGGACGATCGATGCATATACAAGACTGATGATGCGATGATGGATTTGATCTGCGATTAAGGAAAAGGATCGATGGAGGATGGCATGAACGTATACTTATAAGTTATAGCAATTATACGGAAATGGACGAGCCAACCGTGCATGCATTATATTGCGGCATCGATCCATTGAGCTTGAAATTAATTGGGTTGCTTTTGTGATTGGCACTTGCCACGGCGGCGGTGCACATGCATGCACACAGTCGGGTAGTTATCAGGAAAAGTTAGGGTAGGATATATATATGCATACGTACTCCTCGCTATTTTTATTTCGAAAAAGGAAGAAATAAAGCAAGGAGACGGGAGAGCTGTTGCTGCGGTTGGAGCAAAGATACGGACATTATCTCTCGCTCTCTGGAACCTGTATATGTACATGTGTTGTGTATGGCCAGCTGCAAAAGCTCGCGCGGGACGACGACAAGTACGCCTACATACATCTACATGTACACCCCCACAGCATATATGTCCAACGTGAGTAGGAAATACAAGAGGGGCAGGATGGTCTTTTTTGCGTGCCCAAGAAACTGCCACATGCTTGCTGCCATGCTGGAGCGCTGACATGGCTCGTCACGTCAGTAAAAGTGGTAAAAATATAGGATGGTTACTGTATTCTAGGGCAATTTTGTAGTGGCTCGTATAAGAGTGGTTTTTCGGAGGAATTTCTTCAGTATTCTGCGGCGATTTTGTAGTGGGTCAGTATAAGAGTGGTTTTACGGAGGAATGGCCTCCTCCGAGAGTGGCCAAAAGTTAAAAAAACCCCTTCCGCCCGCTCTCCCACCGCTCGGCTGAGGCTCCCCACTCCACCTTTACTCTCTCTCTCTCCCGATGGAGAGCGGCGGCACAGCAGCACACCGACGCGGTCGCGGGGATGAGGGCACCCACGGCGCGGCGGTGCGGGAGCCGGCGAGCCGGGCGAGTGGCTCCCGGCGGTGCGTGTTGGCGCGGGCGCGGGCCGCAAGGTGAGCGCCTGGGGCGGGCACGCGTGGCCCGACTGGTCGCCTGGCCACCGTCGGCGTAGGCCTCGCCAGCCGGCCGCGGGCGCGCAGCCATCCGCTGCGGGCACGGGCCCCACTAGCCGGCAGCGGCAGCTGGCGGCCCCGACGACGAGCCGGACGGCTGCTGCTCACCCGCTGTGCAGTCCAGCGCCGGGGACGGAACGGATCCGTCCCTCCTATTTAGTTTTGGCGGCCGTGCGAGGTGGGTTTGCTTGGCTTCGTTCTTCGCTACTCTCTTCCTTCGATTTTGTGCGGCGGCGTTCTGATTCGCTTTCCCCGGTGCGGTCGCCGGCGCGTCCGGATTACCAGGGAGACTGGAGCCGGATACTCTGGGGATCTGAATCGGAGATCAGGCGGCGGTGGACGGCTGGCTGCGTCGCCGTGCAGTCAAGCTGCGTCGACCTCCCCTTCGCCGCTGTTCGACGCTGCTTGCAGTTGGAAAGGTGTCGTGCTCGTATCCACAGACACTTCTTTCTTCCTATGGTACGGTCATGTCCGTTCTGTATATATACATCCCTAGCGTTTGTTGTTGCTTTTTTCTTTTTCTTTTCCTGTGGTTCGGCCAGGCTGCTGCACTGTCGTAGTTTTTTTTTTTTTTTTTTTTTTTGTCCTCACTCACCTGGTTTGTTGTCCGCTGCTGGATACCAAGAGGCTGCTTTACAGGTGGTGGCCTTTTGCAGGCTGTTTACGGGTTCAATACTTTTCGCGCTTCTTACTGCTTTCAACACTAGTATCCTCTAGCAAGTCAATATTTGCCAATTATTTGCTAGATCATTCAACATATCCGATCATTTTCTTTCACAAAAAGTATGTGCAACTATTATTCATTTTTGAAAATACTATAATTAGAAAGCTGATTTCTTAATGCAGATAAAGGCCTGTTCCTACAAATGTTTTCTTATCTTTATGTAAAATGAGTGCCAAATTATTAAATGGAATGGTTTCTCTACTTCATGATGCAATTGATGTACCAGATTGCTGCCAAATGAATACATTGTTACTCAGCACCATTTTATGCGGTTTTACATCCAACCTTTTGGAATGGTAACATTTGATCCATGCACCTATTAAACAGTGGTCATTATATTTATAATTTTGGTTGATCTAGGTGGGACTCGTTGCTTAATAAGTCTATAACCTAACATTATTTTGAGGTTAGGCCAGTTGGTATTTGTTGTTCAGATCAAGCTTATACTGATTTCTTTCCTGTTATCTTTCCTAATCTTGCAGTTAGTGTTCTCATCATCAGCTGCAGTTTATGGGTCACCAATGAACTCACCCTGCACTGAAGATTTTCCTCTCACTCCACATAACCCATATGGCAGAACCAAAGTATGCTTCTTCATTTCCCATGAATTAATCTAGCACCAATTCTTTTAGCTGATTGCAACCATACATATCAATTGCAGCTTATGGCTGAGGAGATATGCCGTGATATCGACCATTCAGATCCTGAATGGAGTATCATTTTGCTTAGGTACTTTAATCTAGTTGGGGCTCACCCCAGTGGATACCTTGGTGGAGACCCATGTGGAACTCCTAACAACCTTATGCCCTTCGTTCAGCAAATTGCTGTTGGCAGGAGGCCATCACTAACAATATTTGGAAATAACTACGCAACAAAGGATGGGACAGGGGTACTGTTTCTTCGTTATGCTACTCTCTGTTACTTGTTACTTGCATCAGCATTTGAATTTTCTTTATCCATTGGTGTTCATTTCATGTTATAGGCATTATATGTTTCTGTAGAGGGCATTTTATGTAAATTTAAATAGATCAGCACTGGAATCACTAGTAATATTTGGTGTCTGCATAAGGCTCTTCAATGTAAAAGCTGGAGTAACAATTGAAACTATTTGGCTAGTGCTTATCAGAGTATAAGTTATTGGAACCAAAAACTGAAGTGAGAATCACTTTGATACTAGAAATGTTGTAGAGATCGAAAAAGCCTACCTTAGTCTGTTCAATCATGCAACTTTAGCGTATGGTCAAGTCTGTTCAATCATGCAACTTTAGCGTATGGTCAGCTTTTTGTGTCCACCTGTAATGTAAGGAAACATGTCATCATGTGGCCAATCCTGATGTTATTATTGGTAGTTTTCAGTAGAAGAGTTTGCCCTTAGTTTGCAGAAAACGATCAAATGAATAGTGGATGCAAATTAACCATGCTCTCACAGTCTACACTAAAGATAGGTATTCACGATGAGAATGGTTTCTATCTCATTTTTGTAGCCAATTAGCTCCACCTTTCCAATCTCAGTCTGATTTGTGCATTTGCTTTTCAAGTGCTGTTGGAAGTGAACAATATCATGGCCAAATCTTAACAAAGCTATTCTAGGAATATTATTGTGACAACTGCAGTAAGATGTTATTGACTGTTTCCATCTATTAACAACACTTCTACATGATTGCAGGTTCGTGATTATATTCATGTGGTTGACCTTGCTGAAGGACATCTTTTTGCAATAAGGAAGCTTTTTGAAAGCTCATCTAACACAGGTTTGGGCAAATGGCTTCCCTCTCATGTACTTTTTAGCCGAAATGTTTATTACCACTTTCTAGATGTACACTAAGGCTGTTTTTTTATGTAGTATAGTTTTAGAAGCACCTTGATCCCTGTTTTTGGTTTTCCGCTTTCTGCTTGTCGAAATGGGTTAAAAAGCGAGTTTTTTCACAACTGTTTCAAATGAGATGAGATGGAGAGAAGGGGTAGGTGCTATACTTGTTTCACCCAAACAGCTGACAACTTTTCTACAGCACATAGCTAACAACAGCTTTTTCATAGCTCACACCTCAAACCTCACAACAGCTTTTCCACAACTCAGCTAAGCCAAACAGACCCCCAAGATGTAAATACCGGTTAATATTAATGTATCACAGATGCAGTTCTTAATCAATAAGTGTGCTGAAAAATATATCCATCACATATGATGCTTCAACTTTTTTGTTGAACAGTTTCTTCTACATATTAGTTAATTGGATGCTCACAAGTCAAAACCTACAGTAAGTTAGTTGAATCTTGTTCCAAATTTAACTGTTCTTGCAGGATGTGAAGCGTACAACCTTGGAACTGGAAAAGGAACATCAGTGTTGCAGATAGTCAATGCATTTGAGAAGGCTTCGGGAAGGTACACATGATTTGATATATTGAGTATTGGACATCTCTCATATCTGCCCCTGTTTCTTTGCCATGATATCTTTTTTTCCTAGCATATCTAGTTTGTTTGAGAAAGAAAAACTTCGATTACAGGTATACAAGCAATCCTTGAATTTATCCAGAGGATTATGTAGGCTTAGAGACTAATGTTGAGAGTCGGACTAATTTGACAATTCACAACAGGAACATAGGAATTTGTATGAATTGATCATTGTAACGTGTAACTTCAACAAATTCTTTCTAATTCCAAGAGTTAACCTTTGCTGTCAAGTTTTATCAGTGGCCATACATGTATGGTCTCTCTTTTTGCAACTTGATTTCTTGTCTGTACTTGTTACCTTTTCAGAAAATCCCTTTGGTCATGGGTCAACGGTGTCCTGGTGATGCTGAGATTCTCTTTTCATCGAGCAGAGAGAGAGCTCCACTGGAAGTAAGATATATATAAAAAGTATCATTCGTAAGGTTTATTTGAAAGACAGTCATTTTTTTTGCCATTTAATAAATGTTCCTTCTTCAGAGTGAAATATGGCATCATAGAAATGTGGACCTGTGGAACTGGGCTAGCAAGAGCCCTTATGGATACGCAGCATCTGAGTCTCCCAAGCTGAATGGCACACGCTGAGCAACGCCGATTGGTCCGTGTGGACTCACTTGTACACGAGACAGTAGTGCCAACCAGGATAAATGTAGATCTAGTCGGTCAGTCATACAGAGAGAAGTTCTATAGGCCTAGGAAAGAAATGTTATCTTGTTCCTCCTTAGCATAAGCTCCCATAGTGGATCTTCCGTATGCGTATAGTTTATGATATTTGTTTTAGGAGTATTGCTATAGTCAACCAGCTAATTCAATTCTTCTATTTCTTGAGTTGCGTTGCCTAAAACAGAATATGATATAGATATCAGCATCACAAAATGTTCCACTTCATATGTTTCTCTGCGGCAATTTTTGTAATAATAGCATTTCTTTTGATTTGAAACGAATCTGTAAAGTTAGTGAGACCACAGTAATACTTTAATTTCAAATAAATCACAGTTCACTGGGTGTCAAAGAAATTCAAAAGAACTGTTTACGTGAACATCAATTGCCATCTGTGTAGTTTTATGTGTTGAAAATGTGCAGTCGAATAACAATGCATGGGGATTGTCATAGGCCCCCACCGTGATTTCTCCGATCCAGTACAAAAAGAGGTTCAGGAAGGCCATGTAGATTGTAGAGGTACTTCCTCACCACCATGTAGAGGTACTTCCTCACCACCCCGGACCAATGGACCTCCTGAGGTGGCAATTTTTTCTCGGTGTTGGAGCTCCCTGACCTGGCGGATGGGCTGTGACATCAAGCATGGATATTTTTCTGTGTCTGGTCACATCTGGAGGGCTTGATCTAATGTAAATAGGCGGCGAGCCACAACGGCTTATTTGACGCTGAATTGTGCCATGTTGTTTCTGTTCATGTTTATGATGCCGAGGAATTGTACAAGAGGGATGGAAGACAGGTTAATTTCATGTATAAGAGCTCAACTCAGTTGCTTTTTTTTTTTTTTTTTTTTTTGACAAAAATTCAGTTGCTTTATTTTGGTGAATGTGTTGTCCTAGTTAACTGCACCTGCATCTGAGCTCACTCTCACATTACATTTTGAAGCTTCCATACAGCAAGCAAAGCAATCATGCTATAATTTTTCATTCTCTACTGGAACTGATAAAGATGAAAGCTGGCCATAGGTTTAATGTTCTGTTCTTTACCTAGCTATGAATTTTAAGTGAAATAAATTCGGGCACCAAATGTGACTGCCGCCTGCCTTTGATGACTAACATTGAGTTTGTTAAGACTTCAATAATATGGGAAACAGAGATTCAACTTGATTATCTTCCTCATCTTCTCAGTGAAGAACCTCCAGTTCTCAAGGTGTAATTTTGCACTTAAAATATTGATGGCCTCCACTTCGGTGAACTATTTCAGATATTGTGGCATTATGTTTCTCATGTCTTTTTCAAAAACAATTTATCATTTTGAGCACTATTAGACTTTTTTTCAGTTTGGTGATGACTGATCAGAGCATGGTAATGAAGAGAAATATTGTTTCTACAGATGCAGATGAGATGGTGAGGATTCATGATCCAGGAAGCAATAAGAACATTATTCATGATCCAGCAAGTGGGAAAGTTACGGTGACATAGCAGACATTATAAGTTGCATTAGCAATAACCAAATTGGATTGATCCTGTACAATTTACTCATCACTGTAATAATATCTCTTTTTTTTTTTCCATTACAACGCATGGCCATTTTATCTTTATAGACATAAAAGCACCTCCTGAATCATCAAAATTGAAACATGTAGTGTAAACAATACTTCTAAACTAAATAGAATATCTTCAGTCTTTCCTAAAGATACTGAACAAACTATGAAAGTAGCTATTGCAAACGAGAAACTTCAAACTGCAACTATTGCAGTTTGAAGCTTGAAGCTTCTAACTTAGGTCTTCGCCCACTTGGTTTGCATACTTTCCAGCTCTACTTGTGTTATATCCTGATTTACTGAGCTGGCATTTTTGAAATCATGGCACTTGACAGATTGCTCTTTTACTCCACCTTTTCGTGATGGTCATTCTCAGCTTGGGGGCATCATGTGGGCAACAGAAAGCAAAATCTTTTCAGCACGCGAGTCCTTCCCATTGATCCAAAATCTTTTCAGCATGTTGGTCCTTCCCACTGATCCCTTCATAACAAAGTCTGTTTATCACAAACAAAATGAACACAAAATACAGAAAGTAAGAAACAAGGAAAAAACTTACTAGGAAAAAAAAAATAATAGTAAACTACCATCCACTGACGTGCTCCCACAATGCAATTACTGGAGTACGAACACATTGGGGATTATTCATTGTTTTATAAAAGAAAGATTGAGCAGACTTGAAAAACAAACCAATTAATAGCTAAACCAGAAGCATCTTCCAATTCCTAGTGATGCCTAAACAAATTGAATAAAGATTGTCTAGCACAAGCAAATAAATCTGCACCAAATCTGGGCCACAGACAACTATATTGTATATATATATGGAACCTAAAGTTAGAAACTTTCTGTTTCAAAACTTAATATTTCAAGATTCAGATACTTATAACTGCATAATTAAGAAATATGACAATAAAGATGCTGAACCAAAGAGAGGGCCAAGAAGGGAGGGGATGTACCTTAGCAAGGAGATTAGCTAGCAACACCTGTAAGTAAGCAACTAAACCAGAGGCTTGACGAATGGGTTAGAGAAAGAACGCACCTGGGGCCATCAATAGAGCACATACGACACACAGGAACCAAACCTTAGCACATGTCCATCTGCGGAGGGGGAGGTGGGAGCAGCACCGCCACCGCTGCTGCCGGCTGCTGCTTGGGCTTGGGCGGATTGTCCTCCACGGCAGACACCCGCATGTGGTAGCAGATGCGAGCTATTATGAGCACGATGACGGCCAAGCCGAGGTAGACGCAGGCACGGAAGATCGGCACCCACAAGCTGGCCACCTCCGGATCTGTAGTGAAGGAGACAATCTTGACGACGCAGATGACAGCGTGGAGCCCGACGAGAGCCATGCCCGAGGCACGGTTGATACAGCCGCCAAAGATGCAGTTGATGGCTTTTGGGAAAAAGAGCCCCATGGTCTTCAAGGAAGAAACACAGTTGATAGCTTTCGGAAAAAGCAGCCTTATCATCTTCATCGACGGCAAGGGACGCTTCTTCTCATCCTCCGCCGCCGCCACCGCCGCAGGTGGGGCTGGAGAAGGTGGGCTAGGCATTGCAACAGTAACGGAAGGGGCGACAACTCGAGAGGAGCGAGGATCCGGCGAGGAGGGAAGAACATCTGTCGGCAGTGCAACAGGAGCCGAAGGGGCAACTGGAGAGGAGCGGGGATCGGGCGAGCAGAGAGGAGCACCTGTCGGCATTGCAACAGGATCCGAAAGGGCAACAACTCGAGAAGAGCGGGGATCAGGCGAGGAGGGAGAAGCACCTGTCGACATCGGGCGAGGAGAGGGAGGAGCACCTGCGGCCTCGCCGGAATCGAGGATCGAGGGAGCCGTCGGGTCGAGATCGCGAAGCGCGCGAGAGCGGAGATGTGGTCAGGGGATCGAGATCGGGATGGGGGATCGATTGCTCTGGGAGGCGGGAGATGCGACACCCGCGCCGCTAGGGTTTTATTGCCGGGAAGATTAGTTGCGGGGTCGGTTTCGTGGGCGCCAACCTGTTGGAACTTGGAAGAAGAAGAGTCGGACTGATTTGCCTCCCGCCTCCGCTCTGGCGCAGAGATTTTAGCCGCGGATTTTTTTTTTCATTATATACGTACGGTCTTTAACCTTGAGCATTTTTAATTATTAATCGACAAAATAGTTAAAAATAAGGTTTCACTTTCACCATCTCTATTTATCTCTTGAACCTGGACGAATAAAATAAAATGAATGGGTCCATGGTGTAAGCTTCACGCAAGAATGAAAAATACTTTGAATATTCGATTCAAGCAATCAAACCCTTAAATAAATCAATCTTAGTTTGACATATTGCTTAATATATTGATTCCAAGCTTGTAAGAGTTTTCTGCAAGCTCAAAAAATGAACGATTTGCTTCTTTCCTTGCTCATGACTGTTTTATTGTCTTCACTCGCCGTACTGCCCCCACCCCGTCATAGGCCTTATTCATTTGCCATTGAGATGGGAGGGATGAAGGCTTTAGAGGGGGATTTGATTTCTACGGGATTGGATCTTTGTCAAATTGTTCCATTCCTCATGGATCTGGGATCAAACAAACCCTTTTAGATGTGATTGGTTTAGTGTCACCCTAGGCTAGCTTGCACCAAGCAGCCCCAGGCCAATTTTGTTTTGGTAGACTGCTGCCTAGATTATGGATGTGTTGTGTTTGGATACCCTAAGTAGCTCTTAGCAACTGTAATTGGAGCCAGGCAAGTAAAATTCAACACTTTTGAGCTGGTCTAGTGCTTCGTTTGAGCTAATGTCAATGAACCGAGACTAAACAAATCATGTTATATTTTGTTTGGTCTATTTCTTTTCTTATCTTTCATGAATTTAGATGGATGTCGGTAGCTCTGGAGAATTAATAGCGTGTTTAGTTTATGGAATCATCCCATACTTTTATGACATGATGCAATATGAATCCATTCTTCATGCATATACTTTTGTGAGGAATGGGGTGACAATGGATCGACTCATTCCGTTCAAAAAAAAAAAAAAAAAAGGAAAATAAGAAGTGAGAAAAAGATAGATCACCGTATTCCTTTGACCCAACGCCCCTAAGACTAGCTAGAGTAATTACACTAGTTTTGTTTTATAAATAGTGTCATGTAGTGTCACCAGATTATGAGAATATTGAACAACTATTGTATTCTAGGTTACCCTTTAAATTGTTATTCAATTATCGTTAACTTTCTCCAACTATGCTTGTTACCTTACCAATGCGATTGTATGGAGATGGAATCGCACTGCTATTTTAGTTTATCCATAAGTAACTTTTTTTCCACTTTCTTAAATTATATTAAAAAGATGTTTTTAGCAGAAAATTGAAAAAAAAAAAATGTGAAGGTTTGGTTGAGAAAGGAAAGAGGGCCCACTAGTATCAGCAATATCTAGGCCGATAAATAAATAAATTTATTTGTTTTTGTCAAAGGGGTCATCACATTTCTCGTCTTCAGAACATAATTTTCAGTCCCCCGCAACGATTTGCAAGTGTGAATCATAGCACAGTATCAAATACCCATGCATCATTAGAACGTGTTGCAAGATTAATTTCAATAACATTAATACCTTGAGTGGAGGTCGCACCTCCATTCTTTTTCTTCTCTTCCGGTACTTCTTGCAATTCCTTGACCAATGTCCTTTCACACCGCAGTGGAAACAAACATCATCGAGGGAGGGGCCAGCCTTTTAGTTTTTCTTTGGCCTTAGTTGCCTGCTTAGAAGTCTCACTTTCAGCAGGTTTCTTAGCCTTGGCTGGACGCTTTTAAACTTCTTACCCTTCTCTCAGATCACATCACATGACTAGGAGCCTTCCTAAGGCTCACCTCTGCCCGTCTTTAGCATCCCATGCAACTCGGTCGGCGTCTTCTTTAAGCCATTCATGTGATAGTTCATAATAAATGGCTCAAAGCTACCCGGCGGAGACTGCAGATATCACATCGGTGGCGAGATCGTCATCGGGGAAAAACCCAGCCTCGCAAGCTCTCTATGTAACCAATCATCTTGATTACATGAGGGCTGACCGAGCGCCTTCAGCAAGCTTACTACCAAATAAGGACTTTGAGGTGTTAAACCCGTCAACCCTTGCTTGGTTTTCGAACATGCCACGCAGCCCCACGATCATATCGTGTGGGTTGGTGCTCCCATATTGCTTCGCAGCTCGAGTTCATGTAAGCAAGCATCGGGCACTTTGCATCCACAAAGATCATCTTTGTGCTTCACATAAGCACGATACACACCGGTGTTGTGCGCGACATTTTGAGGCTCATCTAGGCAAGGCGTGTCAAGAACGCATTCTTTCTTTTCCCTGCCCCGAGAACAATTCTCGTGTTCCGGTTCCAATCAACAAAATTTGTTCCGTTTAGCTTTTCTTTCTCAAGGATTGATCGCAAATTGAAACTCCAATTGCTCGACATTTTCTACAACAACAGATATGCAACGGTTAGCACTACTTTCATTAAAACATTTTTTTTAATAAAAAGAATCCCACTATGTTTTGCTTAACGTCCCTCGACATTGCATAGTGGGGCCGAGACCCCATGTCCCCTATGAAACTAGTGAGCTTTGGCATCACTGCTAGTATCATAGTGAACTGAGTAGGTGAAGATCTCTTGTTTGGTTTTGGATAATTAGTGACACCTAAGGACTAATCTCTCGATGCTAAGTGTTTGATTAGATTGAGATTGGTCGTAAGCCGAGTTGGTGCATGGTGATCATGGAGGATGGATCGAGGTGATCCAAAAGATGATCAAGCATCCACCCGGTGGAGTTTCGAGATCAATTGAGCCCCAAGGCAAAGGTATAACCATAGGGCTTTTGATTTCACACCCAAGACACCATAGAGGGTGTGGGTGATTATAGGATCGATAAGCCGTACTATAAAGAGGGAAAAACTTTCGTACATATCGATCCTCATGTGCCTTTAGGTTCAAGATTCATATGCATGCATTCTAACCTAAAGAGCTAACTCCGCACTTGGTGAAAATATTTTCAAAATGCTAACACATGGTGTCGAGGTGTTCTTCGACGGTCGGCAACAAGAAACAAGTGACGTAAGTCGGTTTGGAGCAAAGGCAAAGGAACGACGACGAAACGACGAAAATTCGCAGCCAGCATGACCGGACGCCGCGAAGCACGAAGAAAGTGACCGGACCGCGTCGCGTAGAGGGTGTTTCCGCTCGGTGGTCGTCGACGGTGACCGGACCCACCGACCGAAGCTTCCGTGTCGACCGGACACATCGATTGATGCGTGACCGACGCACGGAGGCAGGGGCCAGGGTCGTTGGGTTGTCGGTAGACCGGACCCACCGATCGGACTCACCGGGTGAGTCCGGTCAAGCATCCCGTCAAAGCCGCAAAAAGCATGGCTTTCTTCCCAACAGCCACATTTCGTGGTGTGGGGTATTTATACCCCCTTGGCTGCCTCTTTGCTCTCCCTCTTGGTCATTTGAATCATCCCTAACACACTAGAGCAAGCAAGCAAGCCTCCTCTTCTCTCATTCTTGATTTGAGCTTCATTCTTGAGAGAAGAGTTGATCCAAGTGCATTTGCATCGAAGTTCTTGCATCTAGAGGCACTTGGGGATCGTTGTGAGACGGTTGGTTTCCTTTTGCTCTTGGAGACACCGCTCCTAGCCGGCTTGGTGATTTGGTGGAGTTGTTGGCAAGTAGAGGAGATTGTTTCTTGGCCACCTCCGGGCGAAATTGTGAGAGGATCACGCACTCCTCGTCGTGAAGACAAAGTGCAAAGAATACATTGCTCGTGTCTTGGGTACCTCACTTGTGAGTGGTGTGTTGAGGCTAGCAAGGGCACCGCCTAGCTCAAACACCATCTGTAAGGTCCTAGATGTCTAGAGGAGGGTGAATAGCCTATAAAAATTTTCTACAAACTCACTAAACAAACTGGTTAGTATAACAAATGGTGAAAAAGCGGTTTGCACTAGCTCTAGTGGTCTTGCAAGTCTTCTAGTGACAAGACTAAATATTTCTATGATCTCTAAGTCACACGAAGTCTATGTCACTACTCTATCTAGTAAGCAATCCTAATATGATCCTTATGCTAGCAAGAACAACTACACAAAGCAAATGCTAGCTCTCTACTCAAAGTAAACTAGAAAGGTAAATACAAGAGTAAGAGCGATATACCAACTCGTAGAGGATGTCAACCAATCACCGGGAACAAGATGAACAATCAATCACACGAAGGTGATGATCCACACGCCGAGACAATGAACAATTCGATTTGTTCACCCGGAGTTCACTTGTACACCGACAAGTTACTCTCCGGTTGTGCCGACCAACACAAGGATGGTGTTTGAGCTAGGCGGTGCCCTTGCTAGCCTCAACACACTACTCAACAAGTGTGGTACCCAAGACACGAGCAATGTATTCCTTGCACTTTGTCTTCCCGACGAGGAGTGCGTAATCCTCTCACAAATCAACCGGAGGTGGCCAAGAAACAATCACCTCTTCTTGCCAACAACTCCACCAATCCACCAAGCCGGCTAGGAGCGGTGCCTCCAAGAGAAACGGGAAATCCACCGTCTCACAACGATCCCCAAGTGCCTCTAGATGCAAGAACTCGATGCAATGCACTTAGATCAACTCTTCTCTCAAGAATGAAGCTCAAATCAAGAATGAGAGAGGAGGGAGGCTTGCTTGCTTGCTCAAAGATGTTAGGAGTGATTCAAATGACCAAGAGAGAGAGAGCAAGAGGCAGCCAAGGGGGTATAAATACCCCACACCACGAAAATGTGGCCGTTCGGAGGAAACCCACGGTTTTAGCGCGACCGACCGGGCCGGCGACCGGACTCACCGGTGAGTCCGGTCGGTGGGTCCGGCCACAACCGACAACCCCGAACAAGGATCGAGACCCCCGGCCGGACCGGTCCGTCCGTCGTCCGTCGTGCTTCCGGCCAGCACCGGAAGCATCCGGTCGATCGTCCGTCGGCCCTCGGCCGAAACCCCGAAAAACACCCTTTGCTGGAATTTCGACCGGACTCACCGACCGGTGCGCCCGATCGGTTTCCTCGTGCTTTCGGTCAGTGCGTCCGGTCATCTTGAAGCCGCGAATTTCGTCGTTTCGTCGCCGTTCCTTCGCCTTTGCTCCAAACCGACTTCCGCCACTTGTTTCTTGTTGCCGACACGTCGAAGAACACCTCGACACCATGTGTTAGCATTTGAAAACATTTTCACCAAGTGCGGAGTTAGCTCTTTAGGTTAGAATGCATGCATATGAGACTTGAACCTAAAGGCACATGAGGATCGATATGTACGAAAAGTTTTCCCCCTCTTTATAGTACGGCTTATCGATCCTATAATCACCCACACCCTCTATGGTGTCTTGGGTGTGAAATCAAAAGCCCTATGGTTATACCTTTGTCTTGGGACCTTTGATCTCCAAACCACACCGGTTGGATGCTTGATCAATCTTTTTTGGATCACCTCGATCCATCCTCCATGATCACCATGCACCAACTCCCAAGACGACCAATCTCCAATCTAGTCAAACACTTAGCATCGAGAGATTAGTCCTTAGGTGTCACTAATTAGCCAAAACCAAACTAGAGATCTTCACCATCCTGGTCGGCACAACCGAGACTAGCTTGTCGGTGTACAAGTGAACTCCGGGTGAACAAATCGACTTGTTCATTGTCTCGGTGTTTGGATCATCACCTTCGTGTGATTGATAGTTTTTCTTCTTCCCGGTGATTGGTTGACATCCTCTACACGTTGGTATATCGCTCTGTCTCTTGCAATTACATTCCTAGTTTATATTGTGTAGAGAGCTAGCCTTGCCTTGTGTAGTTTCTCTTGCTAGCATAAGGATCGTATTAGGATTGATCACTAGATAGAGTAGTGACATAGACCTTGTGTGACTTAGAGATCATAGCATATTTAGTCTTGTCACTAGAAGGCTTGCAAGATCACTAGAGCTAGCGCAAACCGCATTTTCGCCATTTGCTATACTAATCGGTTTGTTTAGTGAGTTTGTAGACAATTTTTATAGGTTATTCACCCCCCTCTAGCCATCTAGGACCTTACAAGGGCAACGCTTGCCAATCGCATCCAATGCGACTCTCGTTCGTTGGATGATATCATATATCTCGGCTTCCAACGCTATGCCCCGAAACCCAAGTCCGACTTGATAGTTTCGTCAAGTAAACCAACACTATGCTGTGGTGTCCGACACCACCCAATAGATCAAGGTAGAAAATGATGTCCTGCTTTGGCATACCCATCACCTACTAACAAGATCCAAAAGGTGCAGCTGTTGGAAGGGCATAAAAAATACTTAATTTTTATGAGGGATTTTCATACTCATCACAGATAAAGTATAAAGATGAATTTCACATATAATCATATTATTGTGATAGTATGGCCTTTCTTCGTCCAACGAAAATTAGGATGTCCAGACCGCCGCCAGCAACAGGTACAGCTGCCAACGCCTACTTCCAGACAGTGTGCACGCCGAGTCAACTTGCCTCATGTCGATGGATTACATAATTTAAAATGCCTATTGCATGCTAATAGCAGATTAAATTATGAATTACATCATATGAGCAAACCACATGACGGCACGTAGGCCAAAAACAACAGCCTCAACCCAGCTGTAACAAATGGCGACACGCAGGCCGCACCAAAATATTACACACAGATCATCACATGATTTTGAGGCCATACCATCACATCATTCTCTGCAAAAACGAGTTAGACGTTTCTACGAACGACGTTATTGGTATTTTTTTAATAAACACCACAATTAGCCCCGTCAGCCGATGACGGATAGAATAGATTTTTCGTATGCTGCTAACAAATTAACAGACATGGCGTTCTAGCCAGTATAGCCATACATGTTGTGTATGAACTGCTTCGCTACACGATTCAGCCGCGCGACCGCCAAGCCGCGCGTCAGACGGCCGTTTAGCCAGTCACATAATGAGGAAGCAAAAACGGAGTAAAGCAATCCGATACACACATAATGCTATATGTTAAAACGATCTACTCTACAGCCAATTGTGATAAAATAATCTAGATAAAAAACAACGCAAGCACGGCTCTGATACCACTGTTGGGTTACGCGAATCGCTACACGCTAGCACAAAAAATACCGCGTAATATAAACAGGATCACTTGCATGTAGATGATCATAGATTATACCTTCCCGACGAGCGGCGCAGCGGAAGACTTGACGGCGCGTAGTCGATGTAGTCGACGTCGAGGAAGTAGTCGTACCGTACGACGCAGTGCGCAACGGAGCAGCACCTCTACGAACGTCCACACGTACGGAGAGAAGAACGGCGCAACGGAGTGTGCTAGCACTCGACGCCGCGGAGGAACAACAGCAGCAATGCCAGTGGCGTACTCAACAACGGCGGCGGGCGTGTGCGTGTGCACAGCACAAGCACCGGCGGCGCGTGGGTGTGTTCTGGGATTAGGTTAATCAGCCGGCCGGTAATTAGCATATATATAGAGAGAGATTACTAAATGGGCCATATGGGCTGCTTTGGCCCACTTTGACTTGGGCAATTAACCAAGGAAAAAGTCCACATTACCTCCCCCAACTATCACATAAGTTCACTTTTCCTCCCTCAACTCCAAAACCGGACATATCACCTCCCTCAACTTTTTAAACCATGCATTTTACCTCCCTCGAGCGGTTTTTGAAGGCGGTTTTGCTACAGTAACTGTGTGTTTGCTACAGTACCAGTGCCTTTGTCTTTTTCTTTTTTTTTTAAATTTCGGTTGAATCTTTGAAAAATCATAGTAAATCATAGAAAAATCATAAAATGAAAAATCTAGTTTTGTTGGACTCCACATGAGTAGATCTACACAGTGAATATATAATATGGTATACTTTAATTCAACAAAATAATTATAGAAGTTGCAGCTACGAATTATTTTAATTAATTATATATTCACTGTGTAGAACTTTGTACTAAAGCATATCATATTATATATTCACTGTGTAGATCTACTCATGTGGAGTTTAACAAAATTGGATTTTCTATTTTATGATTTTTCTGTGATTTAGTATGATTTTTCAAAGATTCAAACAAATAAATAAAAAAGAAAAAAAAGACAAAACCTTTGTAGCAAAAAAACTTTGTACTAAAGCATATCATATTATATATTCACTGTGTAGATCTACTCATGTGGAGTCCAACAAAACTAGATTTTTATTTTATGATTTTTCTATGATTTACTATGATTTTTCAAAGATTCAACCGGAATTAAAAAAAAAAAAAAAAACGACAAAGGCACTGGTACTGTAGCAAAACCGCCTTCAAAACCGCTCGAGGGAGGTAAAATGCATGGTTTGAAAAGTTGAGGGAGGTGATTTATCCGGTTTTGGAGTTGAGGGAGGAAAAGTGAACTTATGTGATAGTTGGGGAGGGAATGTGGATTTTTTCCATTAACCAACAGTTTCTTCACTGAAGCTTCCATGGTCGCTGCTTGGGAGCTCTGACTGCGCAATGACAAAATTTTTGATCGACGTGACCCTTGTCAAGCTAGATGGTTTTGTAATTTCAAAAATCAGTGTAATCTTCAGTCACTTAGATTAAAGCCTGACCTTAGGTCGGACTTTTGCTTTTGGTTAGATGCCTTTAGTTAATTCCCCAGGTAAGCCTCTGTAACCCTCGTTTTTTTAAAAAAAAATTAATAAAAATTTGATGATACTGTGGGGATCTCCCCAGTCTTTTCCGTAAAAAAAAAACGTTTTCTTCAACCTCATGTCTAACTGTCGATACCATTTGTTAGCCAATAATGCAAACACAGATAAAAAAAAAAAGTGTGGAAAATTCTTGAAGAAAAAATATATCATGAGCTACAAGCATCAATTTTTACTGTAGGAGGAGAATTACGAAACGTAGAGAATTACAATGAGGGCTCGTTTGGATGGGGGTGGTCAAATGCACGTGGTTTTCAATCACAAGGACCCTCTCCCCGCAGGGGGATTCCCCGTGGCCGTTTGGAAGGCATAGGAATTACAATACCGGCTAACAAAAATATATACTTCAGAAAAACATAAAAAACAAGGATTTCAAAAACATTGTAATAATTCGAAAAATCAGTACCCCAAATAAACATTCGCCAGTAGTCATACATGATATCCGTCACCCGATGAATGCAGATACAATTTTTCGTTCCCACTGGAATTCAATCACTTTCCTCAAGCTGAGAACTGAAACTAGAACTAAAATTGGTTCTTACAATTTCTCTGAACTTTCACCTTGGGCATAGCTAGAGTTTACCAAATGTATAAGATATCCTTGGGCAGATATGCTTCAGCGACCAGTGAAGTAATCTGTCGATTGACTTGGATAGGGATCAGAAGGCGCGTGTTTTTCTGGCTCGGCAGGATTCCAAACGGGCATCGAGGATAGATGGGGATGCAAACGCATGGAGGTTTCTCCCCCACAGATCGGATGGGTATCCCCGTGGGTATTGGGGTATCCAAACAAGCCCTGAGTGATACTCTCTTTCCATTCTGGTTACAAGATACGAGAATTAATTCTAACCTCAACCATGGGTCCTCCGGGCATTCCTTCAAACGTCACATTGGAATTCGGAGCACAATTCAACCCATACAAACGTATTTCATTTGAAAAAGTCTCGTCAATACATAGTTTAGCCAACTTTTTCGGCAGACTTTGTCTCGTGAAAGGAAGCTTCTTCAACTTTGGGCAATCAATAATCTCCAGGCTCTCAAGGGATGGGAACGTCACATCAGAATCACACAAGCTGATCAGCTCAAGGTTGAACTCGAAATGCAAACGTATGAGGCAAGGGAATCTATCGACTGATGCCCTTGAACTCTCTTGGCCCGGCCTGCACATTTCTTCCCCATAGTTCTCCGTGCTCAGAAAAGCTTGCTTCATGTTACCACATCCACGCACATCTAGATATTCAAGGCAAGGAAGATACATGACCCAAGAGACGTGCTGTAGCTTCCTGCAAGACACTATGTCCTCATGAGTGAGCCTTGGGAATAGACCTTGCGGTGTTGTTCCTTTCCACATTATTTCTGTAAGGTCCTGCAAAAGAATGAGCGCGAGAACCTTGAGAGCTTCAAATGGTTCCAGCACTCCTGTAGTTATTAATTTCTTTACTGAGCAACTCCGAATATGCAGTTGGTATAAGGTCCTTCGCTCAATTCTCAAAGAAAAATTACCATCTGTAAGGCACATCTCTGATGCTTTTGTCCTGCTTATGACCAGATCTCTAATGGGGAGGTTAGGGGCGTCTTGTAATAGTTCATAATATCCGGTTTCACTTTGGACTGCAATATCAACTGCTTTCAAGTTTGCAAGGGTGCGCAGTTCACGAATTATCCTATCAGTATCAAATAGACCATCACCCCTAGTTATCAGGTCAACAACTTTCAATTCCTTAAGGCTCGATATGATGCCCTTTGGAAAAATTCTTATTTTTGTGCCTCCTAGATACAAGAATTTGAGCTTCTTTAGTTGTCTGAGGCTCACGGGCACTTCCTCTAAACGTTCATTCATTGCCAGATTGAGATATTCCAAGTTCGTCAATCCACATAAACTCTCAGATATCCTTGTGAGGTTGTTCCAGCTAAGATCCAGATATGTCAATGCACTGAAACTTTGACTAGTTCCACTTCCAGCTATGAATTCAGACAGAAGATTCTTGTTAAGGTACAATGCCTTGAGTTTCATGCAGCAATGATCAGAACCAAATGGAGGAAGTTTCTCCATACTACTGCACATTAATGAGACGCATTCAGCTTTGCTCCAGGGAATTGTATTTCCTGATGAATTTGCACCAATTCCTGCACAAACAACCCACTTATGATTGCTCTTACCACAGTCATTAGATATCCATATAGCCATATCACGAACCACATCATGCATTTTAACAGTAGCTTTAGGCGACAGTGGCCGCTGGGAGTAGTTCTGTCTATTGTGATAGTAGGGACAACCGTGGTATTCACATGTCTCTAATAAACATGCAGCTTTAAGTTCACCTACTATACTATGCACCTCTCTGTAGGATTCATGTATGTCACACTTATCCACCATACCTAAGCCCATCCAGCATTCATAGAGCTCCTCCATTTTAATGAGACAATCCTCTGGCCATAGGGAGCAAGTCAAAAAGCACTCTCTCAAGACATCATTCTTTAGGCTGTCATAACTATATTTGAGCTGGCTGAAGACACTTTCCATTGAGAGGGGGCCATTTTTGTCGCAGCATGATTTTTTTCATGTAACTAATGGCATATTCCCATTCTTCTGGATCACTTTTTGCCCACATTGCCCTCCCAGTTGTTATCAAAGCTAGTGGCAGGCCCTTCAGTTCCTTCACAAGTTTCTTTGCAAGAGCTTCAATTCGAGGACTAGAAGATAGAATCCCCTGTTCGATCTTGCCTTGAAATAGTTGCCAGGCCTCATCATCTGGCAAACATGCCACGTTTATCACCTTTTTCACCTCCATTAGACCACACACTTTCCTATCTCTTGTTGTGATCACCACTTTCCTTCTTTGTTGTCCTTCACTTGGAAGACGATAAGGTATTCCGACTGCTTCCAGATCAATATGATCCCAAAGATCATCTAATAATAGCACAAAATTTTTTTCCCTTGAGGAATTGAGAAATGATCTCCGCCTGATTTTTCACGCCATCTGCTTTCTTTAACTTGTGATTCTCTACTATTTGACATTGGATCTTTTCCTCTGAACACTCTTTGGAGGCCGTCACAGAGATAACATGATCGAATAGTGAGTTCGATTGATGTTGTATCTTTTTTAGAAGATGGGTCTTGCCCACTCCACCCAGCCCCCAGATTCCAATAACATCCACTGGCATATGCTTAATATACTCCATGTCCTTAATATACTCCATGGCCTGTTCGAACACTGTAACTCTGCTAGGCTGCTGCCAATATTCCTTCTTGTTAAGTATGATATCTTCCCTCTGTTTTGGGTCCCCTATCGTACGCAATTCCATGCCAAATTTTATCAGCTCTGATGGACGAGCTCTTAGTACATCCACGATATCTTCTGCATGTTTTCCAATTCGAGGATTAGAATAAAGATCCTCGCACCCAACAAACTGTTGGAATAGCTGGAGTGCTTCATCCATGTCCAGGCCCGAGACATTCATAACTCTGCTTGCACGCATCTCAGCACACAAGCTTTGTGATCTTGTTGTGACTACAACTTTTTCTTCAACTCGCCTTGAATTCCGAGGGGTGGGAGGCCAACTGCTCCCAGGTCAAGATAGGTCTGAAGGCCATCGAGCAACACAAGAAAACTCTTATCCTGGAGGAATTCATAGATCCTGGTGGCTCGAGTGGTTACAGAATCACCGTCCTGCATTTTGAGCCGTTGCATAATTTGAGACTGGATATTTCCCACTGAGCACTCTTCCGTTCCCTTCAGATAGATAACAAAGTCAAATGGAGGTTCCCCTCTGTTTGATGAACTGGGAGTCAAGGGGTTTTCTGTTTCAAATGAATTGTTGATCATTTTCAGAAGAAGTGTTTTCCCAACACCGACTGGACCGCATATTGCTGTCATCCCCTCTGGATCATCAATGATGTGCTGGTGAGCAAGGTTAACAAAACACACCTGGCTTGGTTGTAAAACATCGTGGACAGGGACTATATTCACGGGTTGCGGTGGTGGCTCTACTGTGATAGTTGTAGGTCTATGTTCGCTACACCAGTTCACTTCAACAAGCGTCTTAGCCGCCTTTTTGCTGATCTTGTAGTTGGACCAGCAGTTTGGGGCCCAGCACCCAAAGATCTTGCACCTCTGTACATAGCGCTCACGGATTCCCTCTTCGTCAGTTATAGCTTTATTGGCTCTTTCCAGCCATGTTCTTGCTTCATTTGTTTCTACCAAGCCATTCCGGCGACCAGTTTCAAGCTGCTGCTGCACGTCATCCCTCGAGCCAACAAAAGTTCGAAAGTACTGGTATCAAGATCACTGACATTTCTCCCAGTGGTGAATAGATACGTTGCATGTTCAATGAAACCATCATATAGTGGTTTCACGGCCGTGCTGACAGTACTACCCAACCAACTGCCCAAGTTCGTTGGCATTGTTGCCACGCTTTCAATAATTTAAAGGAAATCACCTGCAAGCAATGCACTGCTAGGCCATTAGTACTCTTTTTTATCAGTTTGAAAAACAAAAACAATCCCAGGGTGTCCTAATCTGTAACTTGCAAATAGTAGATGAGGTCTGGAAATAACAAAAATAGCATAGTAGAGGACTGTGCAAGCTGTGAGAGAGTTGTTTTAGGGAGGTCGTGCTGGACTAGCTATTCTGGAGTCATTACCTATTTGATTTCTCTCCTTGATAGCCAATAGAATTCTTCCTAGATTAACTATTTGAAAACCATTGGGACCAGGCCTGATTGGGACGCCCTCAAGATCTACTCCCTCCATTCCTTTTTAACCATCATTCTCAATGCCCGAGAAGTCAAATGTACTAAACTTATTTTTGAAAGAACAACAGCAGAGGAAGCCCCCGCTGTTAGGAATTTATTAAACCAAAATAACCAACTGTACAAAAGAGACAACCCAAAAAAAAAAAAAAAAAAAACAGCAAAGAAGGAAACAGGTAGCCTGAGGCAGGCTGGGCCAACTATATACACATTTATATCCAAGAAAGGAAGGGAGCGCGCTTGTTTTCAGAGATCCTGTGAGCTTGCAGGCGAGCTTCATCAATGAAACCTTTTTTCCAAGCAAGGAAGGATGGTTGGCCTCTACTAAAAATGAAGTTATTCCTTTGCTTCCAAATTTGCCAAGCACTGATGATAAAAACGTCCATGAAAAAAAGGGTTTGAGAACCCCTCCTTCACTTGCAACAGCATATATGAAAGAAATCCATAGCAAGGTTCCACTCAACACCAAGGTGCTGCCAACAAGCCTGACTAAAAGGGCATGTGAAGAAGAGGTGAAGAGCTGTTTCTTCGACATTCTGATTGCAAAAGACACAATTATAGTTGTTTACTCGAAGCTTGTGCTTCTTCCTCTTGAGAATATTTCTGGTATTGAGTGTGTCCATCAGCAATAACCAGGAGAACACCCTAAGCTTGTTACAACATTGGATTGCCAAATCCATAGGAATGGAGCAGGAGGATCTACATGCTTGTATGGGAAATTGTAAAACTTAGAAGAGGGGTATGTGCCATTTCCCCCCATGTAATGCCAAGAGTCCTTTGAATCTTCCTGTACTTGAATGTTTTGTATGAGTTCCTGGAGTCCTAACTATTCCTGATAAACTTATCCAGATAGAGATAGGTGGAATTGAGAATCCAGCATGTTACTTGTAAGAAACTTTGCAACTGAGATTTTTTTTGTTTTTTTTGCATATGAGTATAATCTGGGAAATTTATCCTATAGCAAGTTGTTCCAGACATCAGACCAAAAAGAACAGTGGAGCCATTTCCTAGTGTACTGCTTGAAATACCTCTAAACAAGTCACAAAGCTTCGACATGTCTCTCCACCAAAAGGATCCTTTATGGGTTGATGCATGTCGTATTTTCCCATTTTAGTAAGAACTCCAAACAAGTTTAACCCAAGGAACATCTTTCTGATTGTAGAATTTATCGAGATGTTTGAGAAGCAGGGGATGTACTTACCTTTGACCAAATATATTAGGAAATGTTAATATTTATGATACATAATTAGTATTATTTGAGAAGCTATAGGTTTTTACACACCTTTTTTTTTTTGGTCAAAACATAGTCTTCATGGATCTTATTATGTATGTAGTACTTTCTAACAATGACATTCAAATGCTTCATGAATCAAATTTACTGTTTATGAGATATTGTGTTTCTAAATTCGAATGATGGAAAGATTTCATGCATGCATGTGTCAGGTGAGTTATGCTGAAAGTGGAGTTCAAAGAGTTAATTAAATAATAAGGTAGTTGATTTGGTTTGATAGGTGCCACATCAGAAAGGGCACCTCCAACAATTGAGCTAGTATCTTGCCACATCATATAAGAAGTAACACATAAGACAATCTCTCTAAAAGAAAAGTCAATAACAGAACCAGTTGCTTAGCTATAAGTCAAGTTATAAGAGTCTAGTTATTATAATAGTTGTCTTGCATTTCTCTATATTTTTTTAATTAATATGTGGCACCATGTCTCCTATTCTCTTTCATATTTCTCCTCACATATAATTCTATCTGGACCCACCACTACATAGGCTCTCATTTCCACAATTACATAGGGTGTGTTTGTTTCCTACCTTAGTCAGCCTGTCTAGGATTGGAGCCTGGTTAGGCTAGACCTGTTTCTACCAAGCCAACATGGGCTTGTTTGGTTGGGCTGCTATCCAAAACCTAGTTCTTCTAAGATTTTGTTTGGTTGGGTGGAAAAGGTCCTGGCTGCACTAGTGGAGCCAACTTAGGGTGTGTTTGGTTGGTTGGACACAGTAGGGTGGGAGCATTATTTCCTTCCGTCAGTGAGCCACCTAGATCCACAACAATCATTGAACAAACCCTAAAGCTCAGTGGAAATCGATGCATACAAACCACAACATTGTCGAATGCGTAGAAGAAGCAAAAGCAAAGAACAGACAAAGGAGATGGGAATCGGGTCGCATACCAATGGCCTTCCTTGCTTACTAGCAACACCAACGGAGGTCACTGCCATCCGCGACACAGCAAGGCAGACGAAGACGGAAGGAGGCGACAGAGAGAGAGAGACAGAGTGGTGGCTCAGTGGGAGGTGGAGTGAACAGTAGCCAAAGAAACCCTAGCAGGCGATGAGACTCCGCTTTTTTCGTTGGCCAATGCAAGACACCCAGGCCCACCAGACGGCACGCGGGCGGGGCTTGTCCAAGCTAGGTTCTAGAAAAACGGCCGCCGCTCATGTTTTTTTGTAGGCCAGGGGTAGCTTCCTGAAGCCAGCCCCAGTCCACCTAGACCCAACCAAAGAATCCCAACTTGGCTTCAGGGAACCAAGCCAGGGGTTGAGCACCTAACGAAACACACCCAGGCTCTCGTGCCTGGCTTCATTTCAATTGCTAACTGGAACAATCTCTAAACTATATGTTAGGTACATGCATACTGACATGACGAAAAAATGGAAAGAAAAACGGGAGCACCAATAGTGTCCCAAAAATACATGCACCCGAGAAGCTGCACTATTGTCAGACAAACACAACTGACTATTAAGTTCAGCTCCTGAAAAGTAATTTTACATCCGAAAAAAATAAGTTAACTAAACAAGTGGAATCTGGCGACTTGAGCTGCTTTTTTCTAAATCCACTTCTTTTGTGTAGAACTTTTCGTAGCACCTTAGACCTTGTTTTCGAAGTTTTTCAAATGGGTATAAATAAAGAGCTGTGAGAGAGGGTAGGTTTGATTTGGAGGCCAGTTTGAACTAATGGACATAGAATATTATTCTATCCTAGGGTGTAGAATACCGCTGCGGTTGCAGAAATTTAAGATAGCTAAGAGATAGAACTTCATAGATAGACTTATAAGCAGAAATTGCTTATATTTATATTCTCTAATCAGTTCATATTACATTAATACGTATTCTTTACAAGATTTTTTTCTTTTTATTTCTTTTACCGTATCTCATCTCATATCTCTTACCTAATGAAACCTGAGCCAAAAACGGGCAATCTATTGGGCCACGTCACCCATTAGCACAACAGCCGTTGGATCTGGCAATCCCACGATCTGGTCCATCTGATGTGGATCGCTTCGGGTCTGATACCTGTGTGTTCCTCTACCCGAGCTATTGCGAACCTTCACAGGCCGACGCTCGCCGCTCCAGTCCCGGCCATCCGACGCGAGCTGGGGGCAGCGGCCCCTACTACCTCGGAGCCATCTCGGCATGGATTATTTCCCTAGCAGCCGCGACGACCCCAGCGCACGCGGAGTACGGCCCGAAGATGCACCAGCAGCGGTGGCACTCCTGGCTCCCCATGCTTGGTGACTTGGCGCAGCAGCACCACGCCTCCACTCCACCTCACGCCGTCCGACTCTTCCAGTGCCGCCCACGGCCCTAGGGGCTCGGCCTCCTGCCTCCGTTCTCTTGCTACAAGCCGCCGGGTGGGCGACCCTGCCCCTGTTCCCTCTGCTATGCTCTCTACTCGGCTGCCCAAAATAGAACAGCGGCCGCCTTTTTCGTGGAAGTGATGCTCCCATGCCATCGCGCTAGATAATGCCCCAGCTAGCTGCAGTGGACAGCGCCATGGATGACGCCCACCACATGCTCGATCAAATGCTTACAAGGTTCAGTCCTGCCCATCGGATAGTTATTATTCTTTTGCATATTTCTGATGCAAAATATTGGTCTTCGATGCATTAGCATATACTTAATTTCATTCCATTGCTATGTTGACAGACCTGTCATACTTGAATTCTTGCTCTAGGCCATGCCTTTTCTTGATTTTTTTAAAAAATATGGTTGCTGAATTTTTACGGGAAGTAAAGGACTCTAAACTCAAAAAAATCTGCCATCATTGCACTGCATGTGCAGCGCCATATGAACTAGGATACACAAATGTTCTATGAAGTGCATTTTTTAAAGCACTTCTAACATCACCTCATTACATTTGATAGTCTGCTTTAAAAAAAGTGCATTAGGCATTTTTGTACCCTCGTAAAACCATTTGAGTCCATCACCTGTGTTTACATTTGACGGCCTATTACATTCAGTTCCCATATTGGTGTATACTTCAACTTACATTTATGGCTTCCTATTAAGATTTTCTATGTTTGTGTTTTGATATAACTGAATTAGGTTGCCCCAGTTTGTTGCAAAAATTACAATTGTAACTTGTAAGCCTTCCCTGCAGGAAATCTCCGAAGCCATACCACCTGCTCATCTTGTACCACTAGGTACCATTTGAGCTCAGCTCCATCAACTACCTCACTACTAGAACATTCAACTGAAACACCCTACATGTGTTTGATGAAATGCATGCAAGGAGCATCCATAACGGTGCTCAGGATGTAATTGACAAGGGTATGGCAAAGATCATATTAAGATGATTTCAGATCTGATAATCTGATAATTTTGTTACAATAGTGTCGGGTATCGATATTACGGATACCCAAACGAACATCAATTCAAAGCTAGAGGCCCACGAAACGACGATTGCTGGCCCACCTTGGAAATCGGAGCCTCCGGTCACACACGACCACTCCATGCTTGCCAAGCTGCCTTCCGTCCCCGCACGACAAGAAGTCGGGAGGAGGCCGCCCCACGCACACAACCCCGTCCCCACGCGACTTCGGGGTCGGAGGGGCCGCCGGCCTCGCGACGTCGTCAGCCCGCGTCGCGTGCCCGCTCCCCGCCTCACGACCCGAGGTCGGGAAAGGGCGGCCGGTCTCGTGCATGTACGCGCGGCGCGTGTGCCTCCGTCCCGCATGACTAAAGGTCGGGATGCCCGACCTCGCAGCGTGCCTCCGCGCGACCTAGAGGTCGAAGGCGCCGCCGCCACGCCCGCACGCCAAAGGGATCGCCCTCCGCCTCGCCGCGACCGACGATCGGACGGCGGGCACCACCGCTCCGCCGCACAACCTCCACCGGAGAAGGCGGAGGGGTCTCGCCGGTGATGAACCCTTGTCAGTCCGCAACTTTCCTTGACCACTACGGTAGTCGGACCGACTAAATGCAATCGAAAGTGCTCGCGGCTACACGCCGCGGCTCCATGCTGACAGTGGTCATCATCATCTCCGATTACGCGACCGTCGGTCGACTCCACCTCCCGCCAATCGCTACAGACAAAATTCATTACCTTCGTCGGAAGTACATGCAAGCACTCGTCAAACCAATCCACGCGTGCCTCGTCAAGCTCACTTTGCTTCCCCGGTCGAGAGACAGCCAGCACACGACGGTAGAAGGGAAGCAACAACGAAGGCGACGGTGTCGTAGTACCCGATGGACGTGTAATCGATGTAGGCTGGCCATCATTATAGGAGTCGAAGCCCAAGAAGACTTCGGGCGACGACTCGACATCTCGCCCAGCCTCGTGTAATCACCCGTCGGCGGGATTCCCGTTCCTCGCTCAGCGTCATGATAAGTCGGACAGAGACAGAGGCGAGCAGCGGCGCGAGACGACGACAATGCGCATCTCCGCACGATGGCCTCTGTATTCACACGACTAATACTTTTTATCTCTTCTTTTCACCATCGCCCTTCCCACGGCACCGTGTAAATCATTGCAACCCCAGTGTCTTCCTCGAGCTAGGCCATCGGAGTCCCACACGAGCCGTGCGATTTTATCTTGTGTCCGTGGTATTGAACCACGACAAATAGCTATTTCATGAAGCAGTATAGATTTTTTTTCAGTACTGTGATTCGATTTCAAATTTCTTTAACATCTTTTTACTACCATAGCCAACATATGGACAAGCATACATTAGCGTAAGGACTACTGACTGGTTGACAAGCTGTGATGGGTAATAATACCCTATTAAGTAATGGAAAAAAAAAGTATTCACAGATTATGACCTTGAGCTTTGAATTATATATTGAAACTTTAGTTTTTGAGTAACCATATTTTTAAGTAATGGAAATTGGCAATGGCTGCATCATAGGACCTTTATTTTTATGGAGGGCATCCTGTTATAGTATTTTTTAGCACAATCAAACACCAGTAAGTAGTCACTTACAACACTCAAATGCTGCACTTATATCCAGAAGCATTAGGCAAAAATCTTGGTTTATAACTGTCAGTCACAGATCAATAAATTAACATCAGTGAGACACAAAATAAGATACACCAGACCAATAATACACCCAGTTCCTCCACTGGCATATTCCAAGGCGCGGCCATTTTTCTAGTAAGGGTGTGGAGTGTCCGTCAGAGATTGACCTCCAACTAAAACTATATATTAGAATTATTGCGGTGAGCACCTCATAGATCTCCGTTGACGAGGCAACAAGAATGGCACTAGCAAGTCAAATACAAGCCATAATAAATAGAAATGAAACGAGCACAACAGGAGGTAGGTCAATAGTGAATTACTTACAGTGTATCCGTTTTCCCCATCGCTTTGTGTGCTCTTGGCGAAGGATGGAGCAGATAATCAAAAAAGATTTCGTGAAATATTCTGTGGCCATGTATGGATCCAGGTACGCGGAAGGCACCAGCTAGCAGTTCTTCAAACGGGGAGCTGAGAGTTGGAAAAGATGAAATCATGTCAAAAGCGAACGTTGCGGAGTCTGGACTATACTTTATTTTTTTTCTTAAAAAATGGCAATAATGAACTACTTACCGTGTGTCTGTTTTCCCCTTGTAGGATGGAGCAGAAACCAAAAGATCTGATGATAGATTCCGCTGCTTAGGACGGATCGAGAGAAGCACAAAATCCCAGCTAATAGGTCTTCAATCGGGGAGCAGAGAGGTGGGAGGATGAAATCAGACGCCCAAATAGGAACTCGAGAATGCACGCATCTGAATCTCAGACAATGCAAGCACGCATCTGAATCTCAGATGTCTGGGTCGGAACGAGAGCATGGAGCTCGTACTAGCTAGTAGACTGTAGCAATGAGGCGATAAGCAGCGGTGGATGTGGATGTGGTGGCTACGGAGAGCTGTCGGGATTGGTGTGGGAATCTAAACGAAGATTCGTGCCGTCGGATTGCGGATGGACGGCCTGCGCAGCGCCTCGCGACGGCCTAGGACAGGCCCGGTCCGTACGGGTTACCGTTGTCGTGCGTCCGGCTCGCGGAGGTCGTACGGCCCCGTTCCGCCGCGTCCGGCACGCGCGTGGGGAAATATCTCCCTCCCTTCCGCCCGCTCTCCCGCCGCTCGGCTCCCCACTCCACCTTTACTCTCTCGAATCCCGATGCGGCGGCACAGCAGCACACCGACGCGGTCGCGGGGATGAGGGCACCCACGGCGCGGCGGTGCGGGTGCCGGCGAGCCGGGCGAGTGGCCCCCTGCGGTGCGTGTGGGCGCGGCGCTAGGCGCGGGCGCGGGCCGCAAGGTGAGCGCGCCTGGGGCAGGGGCACGCGTGGCCCGACTGGTCGCCTGGCCACCGTCGGCGTAGGTCTCGCCAGCCGGCCGCGGGCGCGCAGCCATCCGCTGCGGGCACGGGCCCCACTAGCCGGCACTGCAGCCGCAGCTGGCGGCCCCGACGACGAGCCCGGACGGCTGCTGCTCACCCGCTGTGCAGTCCAGCGCCGGGGACGGAGCCGTCCCTCCTATTTAGTTTTGGCGGCCGTGCGGGGTGGGTTTGCTTGCCTGCGTTCTTCGCTACTCTCTTCCTTCGATTTTGTGCGGCGGCGTTCTGATTCGCTTTCCCCGGTGCGGTCGCCGGCGCGTCCGGATTACCAGGGAGACTGGAGCCGGATACTCTGGGGATCTGAATCGGAGATCAGGTCGTATCCACAGACACTTCTTTCTTCCTATGGTACGGTCATGTCCGTTCTGTATATATATATATATATATATATATATATATATATATATGATATATATATATATATATATATATATATATACATACATACATACATCCCTAGCGTTTGTTGTTGCTTTTTCCTTTTCTTTTCCTGTGGTTCGGCCAGGCTGCTGCCCTGTCAGTTTTTTTTTTGGTCCTCACCTGGTTTGTTGTCCGCTGCTGGATACAAAGAGGCTGCTTTACAGGTGGTGGCCTTTTTTGCATGCTGTTTACGGGTTCAATACTTTTCGCGCTTCTTAATGCTTTCAATACTATATCCTCTATCAAGTCAATATTTGCCAATTATTTGCTAGATCATTCAACATATCCGATCATTTTCTTTCACAGAAAAAGTATGTGCAACTATTATTCGTTTTTGAAAATACTATAATTAGAAAGCTGATTTCTTAATGCAGATAAAGGCCTGCTCCTATAAGTGTTTTCTTATCTTTATGTAAAATGAGTGCCAAATTATTAAATGGAATGGTTTCTCTACTTCATGATGCAATTGATGTACCAGATTGCTGCTAAATGAATACATTGTTACTCAACACCATTTTATGCGGTTTTACATCCAACCTTTAGGAATGGTAACATTTGATCCATGCACCTATTAAACAGTGGTTATCATATATTTATAATTTTGGTTGATCTAGGTGGGACTCGTTGCTTAATAAGTTTATAACCTAACATTATTCTGAGGTTAGGCCAGTTGGTCATTTGTTTCCTCTTATGTGTCCTAATATTGCAGTTAGTGTTCTCATCATCAGCTGCAGTTTATGGATCACCAAAGAACTCACCCTGCACTGAAGATTTTCCTCTCACTCCACATAACCCATATGGCAGAACCAAAGTATGCTTCTTCATTTCCCATGAATTAATCTAGCATCAATTCTTTTAACTGATTGCAACCATACATATCAATTGCAGCTTATGGCTGGGGAGATATGCCGTGATATCTACCATGCAGATCCTGAATGGAATATCATTTTGCTTAGGTACTTTAATCCGGTTGGGGCTCACCCCAGTGGATACCTTGGTGAAGACCCATGTGGAACTCCTAACAACCTTATGCCCTTCGTTCAGCAAATTGCTGTTGGCAGGAGGCCATCACTAACAATATTTGGAAATAACTACGCAGCAAAGGATGGGACAGGGGTACTATTTCTTCGTTATGCTACTCTCTGTTACTTGTTACTGTTAGAATGTTGTCTCTATTCCTCCAAACCCTAGTAGGGTGGGCAATATAGTTCTTGTACATGGGCCTCATGGGCCTAGCCTCATGGGCCTACACATATACACTAACACTCCCCCGCTATCCCGAACTTCCGCGAGGAGATCAAGACTGGACATGAAAGAAAGCAACACACGGGGCCCCCGCAGTCACAACTAGCCACCGGCGACGTTGAGGCCGGATCGAAACTCGGAGAAGGTCGATGAGGGCGCACCCTTGGTGAAGATGTCGGCGAACCGGGAGGTGGTCGGTACATGAAGCACCGAGCAACAAATACGATGGCAACCAAGTCTCGGACAAAGTGCAAGTCGATCTCCACATGCTTCGTCCGTGATCTTGAACGGGGTTGGTGGAGAGGTAGACGGCGACCGACATTGTCGCGCATGAGACAAGTGTGGTCTTTGTCGGGGGCGTGAAGCTCGACCAAGAGGCGACGGGGGAGCCTCCGCCACACCGTTAGCAACGGCCGTGCACTCCGCCTGCCGACCGCGGGAGACAACCGGTCGTCGCTTGGATGACCAGAGGACGAGGTTGCCGCCTAGGAAGAAGACGGCATACCCGAGGTAGAGCGGCGGGTGTCGGGACGGCCGCCCGGTCGGCGTCGGTGTAGACGACGAGCTCGGTGGAGGGAGACCGGTGGAGTATCGAGGCCGAGTCAACGGTTTTTTTACCGAACATAGCGGAGAAGGCGCTTCATCGCGGCAAAGATGGGGTGCCTGTGGATCATGCATGTGAAGACAGATCTGGCGAATCGGCGTGTAGCGATGTCGCCCGGTGAAGGTGAGGTACCGCAAGGCACTAGCCAAACTCCGGAAGCCGCGAGGATCCGCCACATGGTCGCCTTCATCGCCAGAAAGCTTCGCCGAGTATCAACCGGAGTAGCACGGGGGACACACGTCATCTCATCTCCCCGCTCGAGAATGTCCAGAGCATACCGTCGCCGGTGCGGGAACAACCCCGAAGGGCGAGTCTCCACAAGAACCCCCGGGAAGTGGTGAAGTGGACCAAGATCCTTCATGGCAAACTCCCCGCCGCAAGGCCGATATGACACGCCGGAGAAGGCTGGGCCGGGAGGTCGGAGGACAATGTCATCAACATAGAGTAGCGGTAGGCGGCCTCTCGCCGTGGCGATAGACAAACAGAAGTGTCGACTTGGCCTCTGAACCCCAAGGTGAGAAGGTAGGTGGCAAACCGAGAGTACCAAGCACGAGGAGCCCGCTTCGGACATTAGAGTGACTTGTTGAGCCTGGACGAGATCAGCCGACCGAATCGACAAATCCCGGGGGTCGGGCGCGTATACTTGTCTCGCACAAGGTGCCATGGAGAAATGCATTCTTGACATCTAGGCGATGAACCGGCTAAGCGAGAGAGCAAGTGAGAGGATCAGGCGCGATCAGAAAGCAAAGCTTGACCACCGGACCGAAGGTCTCATCATAATCAACCCCGGCGCCGGGTAAAGCCTCCGAAAATACCAGCCGAGCCTTGTAGCGTTCCGCATCGCGCCGTCGGCCGACGCTTATGCGTCCGATCCACTTGCTGTGACCACATTGCCACGGACGGACGCGGCACAAGGTCCCACGTCCCGTTGGCAAGAAGAGCCTCATGCTCCTCTTCCATCGCGCGCCGCCCGATTAGGATCCGCCAACGCAGCGGACAGAGGAAAGAATCGGAGAGACCGCCGGATCGCTCCCGGTGGCGGAGAGGGTCGCGGGACGGAGAACCCCCCGCCGCATGGCGAGTCACCATCGGGTGAGTGTGACGGGGTCTCGGCCCGGAGGATCTGCGGGTGGTAGACCGCGGGGTAACCCACGGACTCTTGGTGGGCGGAGGAGGTGGGGGCGGTGGCGGAGTAGCCGGAGCCGGGTCCGAGGCACCGGCCCCGGGGCCGCGACGAACGCGATACACACCAGCGTCGGCTGCCCACGCCGGGTCCCTACCTGCGAGCGGTGGAACGACGCGAGGCTGGGGCCGCGCGTGGCGCGGCGCCTGCCTCCGGTGCCAGCGTGGCGCGGCCGGGTGCTCCAGGCCGCGGGGGCGCCGGGGCTAAGCGCGGGCGCAGCAGGCTCCGGGGCGCTGCGTGGCGCAGCGGTGAGCCCGGAGTACCCAGAAAAGAGGCCGAAGAAACGCGGTGGCCGAACCACGGGTCAAGAAACGGGGGACTCCGGCTGCTGCGGGGGGTGGAAGGTGTGGAAGAAGTGGAGTAGGGGGAACCGACTCGTCGAAGACAACGTCTTGCCGGAGATGAGGACTCGGTGGGAGGAAAGGTCGTAGCAGCGGTACCCTTATGGTCAAGGGAGTAGCCTAGGAACACACATCGGGTCGAGCGGGCGCCAACTTGTGAGGAGCAATGGCGGCGTGTTTGGGTAATGAGCACACCCGAAGACACGGAGGTGATCATAGGTAGGAGGGGAACCGAAGAGGGCGTGGTGTGGTGTGGGAGCGGGACAAGCAAAGGGACGGAAGGCGGTTGAGGAGGTGGGTGGCGGTGTGAAGGCTCTTGGCCCGTAAGCGCGGGGGGAGGCTCCCTGAAGAAGAAGAGTGCGCATGATATCGTTCGTGGTGCGGATCATCCGCTCAGCCTTTGCCGCTCGGGAAGAGGTATACGGACAAGACATGCGCAGCTTTGAACACCCCGAGAGAGGAAGAAAGAACGAGGCGTTGTTATCGAACTCACGCCCGATTGTCGCCTTTGGACGGCCTTGACGGGTGAGACCGAACCGAGTGGACACCCGTGCAAAGAAGTGGAGGAGGGTGGGGAACGCCTCGGACTTAGCACGCAACGGAAAAGTCCAAGAGTAATGGGAGAAATCATCAACCAACACCGTGATAATATTTGAGCCCGTAAATGCTCTGAATCGAGAGGTCCACACATCACACGGTGTACAAGATCAAAGGCATGCGTAGCACGCAAGAAGAAGAAGAAGAAAAAAGGTAGTCTAACATGACGACCGAGCCGACACGCATGACAAAGATGCTCGGCATGAGTACGAGTACAAGAGATGTCCGCACTACGACTTCGGTGAGCCAAACGTCGCGGCCGGATGACCGAAATGGCGGTGCCGAATGGTAGAAGACGGCGTCACGGCAAGAGGCAGCAGCGAGAAGACGGAAGGCGAAGAGTGTAAAGGGGTCCCGTGCTCTCACATCGGAGGAGTGGTCGCCGGAAGCCAAATCCTTCACAAAGACCCGAAGTGTCAAATTCGATGAGAACAAGAGTTATCGCCAGGTGAACCCGACGAATAGAGAGAAGATTGTGGACCATCCGAGGAGCAACAAGAACATTCGAAAGACGAAAAGGACCAGGAGCGAGAACCCACGAGGTGACCTAAGATGGGAACCATTCCCCACCATGATAGAAGAACGGCAAGAGGGGTGGGAGGTCGAAGAGTCGAGAGTATACCAAAGATCCGGAGTGGTGTGGTAGGAAGCCCCGTAGTCGACAATCCACTCGGTGGGCGGTGTCGCCCATGGTGTCAAGGATCGAAGCGAGCTCCGCCGATTCCACCCCCACCGACGGGCTAGGCGGAGGAGCCCGTCGGCGGTAGAGGAGCCATGGTGGAGTACATGGCGGCGCTGGAGTGGAGGGGTCGAGTGTTCCCGCCGCCCGCCCCGAACGGCCACATGGAGATGCGCCCTTGTCCATGGATTGGTGAAGGAGGGACAGGCGCACCACCGGGAACCGGAAGGGGGGGCAGCGGTGGAGTGGGTCCGCCACGACCGGCCCGCCCGCCTCGCCGCACCCGCCCACCACCACCACCACGGCCACCACGTCCGCGACGGGCGACCACCGCTGGCACCCCCACCCCCGCCATGGCCCGGAGGAGCGCGGGCAACCGACGAGCACGGAGGTAGAGGACGCAGCGCCGGGCAGGAGCGGGCGGTGCGGGGCGTGGCACGGCCCCATCCGAAGCTCGAGGACGAGGTCATCCCGACTGCGGGAAGGTGGAACGGTGTCCGGACGAGTGATCCAAGTCCTCGGGTGCGCGAACCGCCCCATTGAGGCCTCGCGGGAGGTTGAGCACCGGGACACGGTCGCCAAGCGGGTACCCAATGTCGCGGGGAGCGCGTCGGCCTTTGTCTTCATCCCGCCGGCGTGTCGCTAGCGTAGAGGTCCCCCGCGAGAGGCACGGAGGGAAGTCGGCCTCGGCGAGAGACCCGGGCCCTCGGCGTTCTTGAAGAAGTGGCCCTCGATGGCGAGCCGTGCTTACCAGCAGGCACCGGTGTCGGCCGGTTGTGTCGGATCTCGAGGGAGATGGTCCCACGCCGATCCAAGACAGGGCGACGCCGCTGTCGCGCGTTGCCCGCGCCGCATCTCGCGCCGCGAAGGGTGTGTCGAGGCGGGCGTGGTCGCCAATGGCGTAGCGACGGCGAGGATCATCCGATCACGCCAACGAGCGTAGGAGGTGTGCGTGGAGTCGAGCACGGCGGTGACCGGGTTCTTGACGTTGGTGACTGCGACGGCCGGGAGGTAGGTGGCGACCATCGGATCGGGGGTCGGCGCGGTGGAGAGGGCACCGAGGGTGGGTGTGCTGCCCGGAGGAAGAAGTGGCGCCGTGCTGCGAAGACGGTGGGGGGACGGAGGGACCGAGCAGAACCGCTCCGCCTCGGCCACTGGCGAGTGAGAGCATGACGGCGGCATCGCTCGCGCTCCCAAGCGATGGCGGCGGCACGACACGCCCTGCGCCTCTCCGAAAGCTTGGGCTTGGCCGCAAGAAGAGCACGCAAGCTCGGCGTTGGAGTCCAAAGAGCACCATCGAGGGCGCCGGCCTCGAAGAGAGCGGCCACGGTGAGCGGCGCATCCCTCGGGTGCATCCCGAGACCTCCACCAGGGGCCGTGAGGTGGACGGAGGGGAGCCGACGGCACCGGCTCCAGCGAGGGGGACGCCGGTGGGCGGGGTCGGGTGGATTGAAGCCGGGGGCCCAGCCACGGCCCGCCTCGTCGTCCTCCCGGGCAAAAGCCGTCGGTGGGCCGGGTGTGCACCGGCGCCCACACGCCCGCCGTGGCGGGCGGCGAATGCAGGCCGCAGGCGCGGCGGCGGCCGCGGCCAGCGATGGTGATCTCCGGGGGCGGGTCGGAGGAGGAGGAAGGGGCCACGGCGCGGAGGAGGAGGGAAAGGGGCTGGCGGGTCGGTGCCTCGCCGCGCCCGCGCCGCGGCGAGCGCAGCAGCTAGCGCCAGCCCAGCGTCGTGGCCAGGCTCGCGACGGCGCCGCGTGCCTGCCCCGACAGCGGCGGTATAGGAGAGGAAGGGGTAGGAGGAGAGGAGAGGAAGCCCGGCTGCTCGCCGTGGAGCGGCGGCGCCGGCGCCGGCCAGCCCGCCATCGGTGGTGGCGGCGGCGGCTGGAAGGGAAGGGGAAGAAACGGGATCGGTAATCTAAGCCGATACCATGTTAGAATGTTGTCTCTATTCCTCCAAACCCTAGTAGGGTGGGCGATATAGTTCTTTGTACATGGGCCTCATGGCCTAGCCTCATGGGCCTACACATATACACTAACAGTTACTTGCATCAGCATTTGAATTTTTCTTTATCCATTGGTATTCATTTCATGTTATAGGCATTATATGTTTCTGTAGAGGGCATTTTATGTAAATTTAAATAGATCAGCACTGGAATCACTAGTAATATTTGGTGTCTGCATAAGGCTCTTCAATGTTGTTGTTGTTGTTGTATAAGGCTCTTCAATGTAAAAGCTGGAGTAACAATTGAAACTATGTAGTCGGCTAGTGCTTATCAGAGTATAAGTTATTGGAACCAAATAACTGAAGTGAGAATCACTTTGACACTAGAAATGTTGTAGAGATCGAAAAAGCCTACCTTAGTCTGTTCAATCATGCAACTTTAGCGTATGGTCAGCTTTTTGTGTCCACCTGTAATGTAAGGAAACATGTCATCATGTGGGCAATCCTGATGTTATTATTGGTAGTTTTCAGTAGAAGAGTTTGCCCTTAGTTTGCAGAAAATGATCAAATGAAGAGTGGATGCAAATTAACCATGCTCTCACAGTCTACACTAAAAGATGGGTATTCACGATGAGAATGGTTTCTATCTCATTTTTGCAGCCAATTAGCTCCACCTTTCCAATCTCAGTCTGATTTGTGCATTTGCTTTTCAAGTGCTGTTGGAAGTGAACAATATCATGGACAAATCTTAACAAAGCTATTCTAGGAATATTATTGTGACAACTGCAGTAAGATGTCATTGACTATTTCCATCTATTAACAACACTTCTACATGATTGCAGGTTCGTGATTATATTCATGTGGTTGACCTTGCTGAAGGACATCTTTTCGCAATAAGGAAGCTTTTTGAAAGCTCATCTAACACAGGTTTGGGCAAATGTACATTAGCCGAAATGTTTATTACCACTTTCTAGATGTACACTAAGGCTGTTTTTATGTAGTATAGTTTTAGAAGCACCTTGATCCCTGTTTTTGGTTTTTCGCTTTCTGCTTGTCGAAATGGGTTAAAAAAGCGAGTTTTTTCACAACTGTTTCAAATGAGATGAGATAGAGAGAAGGGGTTAGGTGTTATACTTGTTTCACCC
The DNA here is from genome assembly GCA_015847255.1 of Hyparrhenia diplandra. Lineage (NCBI taxonomy): Eukaryota > Viridiplantae > Streptophyta > Magnoliopsida > Poales > Poaceae > Hyparrhenia > Hyparrhenia diplandra. The sequence goes on along the minus strand of JADLZK010004182.1, from coordinate 88,589 downwards.
AAACAGCTGACAACTTTTCTACAGCACATAGCTAACAACAGTTTTCCATAGCTCACACCTCAAACCTCACAACAGCTTTTCCACGACTCAGCTAAGCCAAACAGACCCCCAAGATGTAAATACCGGTTAATATTAATGTATCACAGATGCAGTTCTTAATCAATAAGTGTTCTGAAAAATATATCCATCACATATGATGCTTCAACTTTTTTTGTTGAACAGTTTCTTCTACATATTAGTTAATTGGATGCTCACAAGTCAAAACCTACAGTAAGTTAGTTGAATCTTGTTCCAAATTCAACTGTTCTTGCAGGATGTGAAGCGTACAACCTTGGAACTGGAAAAGGAACATCAGTGTTGCAGATAGTCAATGCATTTGAGAAGGCATCGGGAAAGGAACACATGGTTTGATATATTGAGTATTGGACATCTCTTCATTTCTGCCCCTGTTTCTTTGCCATGATATCTTTTTTTTCCTAGCATATCTAGTTTGTTTGAGAAAGAAAAACTTCGATTACAGGTATACAAGCAATCCTTGAATTTATCCTTAGAGACTAATGTTGAGAGTTGGACTAATTTGACAATTCACAACAGGAACATAGGAATTTGTATGAGTTGATCATTGTAACGTGTAACTTCAACAAATTCTTTCTAATTCCAAGAGTTAACCTTTGCTGTCAAGTTTCATCTGTGGCCATACATGTACGGTCTGTCTTTTTGCAACTTGATTTCTTGTCTGTACTTGTTACCTTTTCAGAAAATCCCTTTGGTCATGGGTCAACGGTGTCCTGGTGATGCTGAGATTCTCTTTTCATCGCGGAAGTAAGATATATATAAAAAGTATCATTTGTAAGGTTTATTTGAAAGACAGTCATTTTTTTGTCATTTAATAAATGTTCCTTCTTCAGAGCGAAATATGGCATCACAGAAATGTGGACCTGTGGAACTGGGCTAGCAAGAGCCCTTATGGATACGCAGCATCTGAGTCTCCCAAGCTGAATGGTACACGCTGAGCAACGCCGATTGGTCCATGTGGACTCACTTGTACACGAGACAGTAGTGCCAACCAGGATAAATGTAGATCTAGTCGGTCAGTCATACAGAGAGAAGTTCTATAGGCCTAGGAAAGAAATGTTATCTTGTTCCTCCTTAGCATAAGCTCCCATAGTGGATCTTCCGTATGCGTATGTTTATGATATTTGTTTTAGGAGTATTGCTATAGTCAACCAGCTAATTCAATTCTTCTATTTCTTGAGTTGCGTTGCCTAAAACAGAGTATGATATAGATATCAGCATCACAAAATGTTCCACTTCATATGTTTCTCTGCGGCAATTTCTGTAATATTAGCATTTCTTTTGATTTGAAACGAATCTGTAAAGTTAGTGAGACCACAGTAATACTTTAATTTCAAATAAATCACAGTTCACTGGGTGTCAAAGAAATTCAAAAAAGAACTGTTTACGTGAACATCAATTGCCATCTGTGTAGTTTTATGTGTTGAAAATGTGCAGTCGAATAACAATGCATGGGGATTGTCATGGGCCCCCACCGTGATTTCTCCGGTCCAGTACAAAAAAGAGGTTCAGGAAGGCCATGTAGAGGTACTTCCTCACCACCCCGGACCAATATGGACCTCCTGAGGTGGCAAATTCTTCTGGGTGTTGGAGCTCCCTGACCTGGCGGATGGGCTGTGACATCAAGCATGGATATTTTGCAGTGTCTGGTCACATCTGGAGGGCTTGATCTAATGTAAATAGGCGGCGAGCCACAGCGGGTTATTTGACGCTGAATTGTGCCATGTTGTTTCTGTTCATGTTTATGATGCCGAGGAATTGTATAAGAGGGATGGAAGACAGGTTAATTCATGTATAAGATCTCAACTCAGTTGCTTTATTGTGGTGAATGTGTTGTCCTGGTTGACTGCACCTGCATCTGAGCTCACTCTCACATTACATTTTGAAGCTTCCATACAGCAAGCAAAGCAATCATGCTATAATTTTTCATTCTCTACTGGAACTGATAAAGATGAAAGCTGGCCATAGGTTTAATGTTCTGTTCTTTACCTAGCTATGAATTTTAAGTGAAATAAATTGGGGCACCAAATGTGACTGCCGCCTGCCTTTGATGACTAACATTGAGTTTGTTAAGATCTCAATAATATGGGAAACAGAAATTCAACTTGATTATCTTCCTCATCTTCTCAGTAAGAACCTCCAGTTCTCAAGGTGTAATTTTGCACTTCAAATATTGATGGCCTCAAACCGGTGAACTATTCCAGATATGTGGCATTATGTTTCTCATGTCTTTTTCAAAAACAATTTATCATTTTGAGCACTATTAAACTTTTTTTTCAGTTTGGTGATGACTGATCAGAGCATGGTAATGAAGAGAAAATATTGTTTCTACAGATGCAGATGAGATGGTGAGGATTCATGATCCAGGAAGCAATAAGAACATCATTCATGATCCAAGAAGCAATAAGAACATCATTCATGATCCAGCAAGTGGGAAAGTTACGGTGACATAGAAGACATTATAAGCTGCATTAGCAATAACCAAATCGGATTGATCATGTACAATATCTCTTTTTTTTCTTCCATTACAACGCATGGCCATTTTATCTTTATAGACATAAAAAGCACCTCCTGAATCATCAAAACTGAAACATGTAGTGTAAACAATACTTCTAAACTAAATAGCATATCTTCTTCAGTCTTTTCCTAAAGATACTGAACAAACTATGAAAGTAGCTATTGCAAGCGAGAAACTTCAAACTGCAACTATTGCAGTTTGAAGCTTGAAGCTTTCGAACTTGGGGTCTTCGCCCACTTGGTTTGCATATTTTCCAGCTCTACTTGTGTTATATCCTGATTTACTGAGCTGGCATTTTTGAAATCATGGCACTTGACAGATTGCTCTTTTACTCCACCTTTCCGTGATGGTCATTCTCAGCTTGGGGCATCAGGTGGGCAAGAGAAAGCAAAATCTTTTCAGCACACTAGTCCTTCCCATTGATCCAAAATCTTTTCAGCGCGTTGGTCCTTCCCATTGATCCCTTCATGACAAAGTCTGTTTATCACAAACAAAATGAACACAAAATACAGAAAGTAAGAAACAAGGAAAAACTTACTAGGAAAAAAATAATAATAAACTCCCATCCACTGACATGCTCCCACAATGCGACTACTGGAGTATGAACACATTGTGGATTATTCATTGTTTTATAAAAAGAAAGATTGAGCATAGACTTGAAAAACATACCAATTAATAGCTAAACCAGAAGCATCTTCCAATTCCAAGTGGTGCCTAAACAAATTGAATAAAGATTGTCTAGCACAAGCAAAGAAATCTACACCAAATCTGGGCCACAAACAACTATATTGTATATATATGGAACCTAAAGTTAGAAACTTTCTGTTTCAAAACTTAATATTTCAAGATTCAGATACTTATAAGTTATAACTGCATAGTTAAGAAATATGACAATAAGGATGCTGAACCAAAGAGAGGGCCAAGAAGGGGATGAGATGTACCTTGAGCAAGGAGATTAGCTAGCAACACCTGTAAGTAAGCAACTAAACCAGAGACTTACGAATGGGTTAGAGAAAGAACGCACCTGGGGCCATCAAGAAAACACATACTGCAAGCAGGAACCAAACCTAACACATGTCCATCTGTGGAGGGGGAGGTGGGAGCAGCAACACCGCTGCAGCCTGCTGCTTGGGCTTGGGCGGATTGTCCTCCACGGCGGACACGCGCATGAGGTAGCAGATGCGAGCTATTATGAGCACGATGACGGTCAAGCCGAGGTAGACGCAGGCACGGAAGATCGGCACCCATAAGCGGGCCACCTCCGGGTCTGTAGTGAAGGAGACGACCTTGACGACGCAGATCACAGCGTGGAGCCCGACGAGAGCCATGCCCGAGGCACGGTTGATGCAGCCGCCGAAGATGCAGTTGATAGCTTTCAGGAAAAGGAGCCCCATGGTCTTCAAGGGAAGAACACAGTTGATTGCTTTCGGAAAAGGCAGCCTTATCATCTTCATCGACGGCAAGAGACGCGTCTCATCCTCTACCGCCGCCGCGGGTAGGGCTGAAGAAGGTGGGCTAGGCATTGCAACAAGAACCGAAGGGGCCACAACTCGAGAGGAGCGAGGATCGAGCGAGGAGGGAAGAGCATCTGTCGGCACTGCAACAGGAGCCGAAGGGACAACTGGAGAGGAGCGGGGATCGGGCCAGAAGGGAGGAGCACCTGTCGGCATTGCAACAGGATCCGAAAGGGCGACAACTCGAGAAGAGCGGGGATCGGGCGAGGAGGGAGGAGCACCTGTCGACATCGGGCGAGGAGAGGGAGGAGCACCTGCGGCCTCGCCGGAATCGACGATTGAGGGAGCCGTCGGGTCGAGATCTCTCAGCGCGCGAGAGCGGAGATGTGGTCAGGGATAGAGATCGGGATGCGGGGATCGATTGCTCTGGGAGGCGGGGATGCGGCGCCCGCGCCGCTAGGGTTTTATTGCCGGGAAGATTAGTCGCGGGGTCGGTTTCGTGGGCGCCAACCTGGTTGGAACTTGGAAGAAGAAGAGTCGGATTGATTTGCCTCCCGCCTCCGCTCCGGCACAGAGGTTTTAGCCGCGGGGTTTTTCCCTTGAGCATTTTTTATTATTATTGATCGACAAAAATAGATAAAAGTAAGGTTTCATTATCACCGTCTCTATTTATCCCTATAACCTGGACGAACGAAATTGTTTTTATTATTGATCGACAAAAATAGATAAAAGTACCGTCTCTATTTATCCCTATAACCTGGAGGAACGAAATAAAATAATAATATAAATGGGTCCATTGGTGTAAGCTTCATGAAAGAATGAAAAATACTTTGAATATTCGATTGAAGCAATCAAACCCATAAATAAATCAATCTAAGTTTGACATATTGCTATATATTGATTCCAAGCTTGTAAAAGTTTTCTACAAGCTCGAAAAATGAACGATTTGCTTCTTTCCTTACTCGTGACTGTTTCATTGTGTTCCCTCCCCGTACTAACCCACCCCGTCATATGCATTATTCGTTTGTCGTTGATGGGAGGGATGACGGGGTTAGAGGTGGATTTGATTTGGATTGGATCTTTGTCAGACTATTCCATTCCTCATGGATCTGGGATCAAACAAACAAAACCTTTAGATGTGATTGGTTTAGTGTCACCCTAGGCTGGGTTGCACCAAGCAGCCCCAGGCCAATTTATTTTGGTAGACTGCTGCCTAGATTATGGATGTGTTGTCTTTAGATACCCTAAGTAGCTCCAAGCAACTCTAATTGGAGCCAGACAAGTAAAATTCAACACTATTGAGCTGGTCTAGTGCTTCGTTTGAGCTAATGTCAATGAACCGAGACTAAACAAATCATGTTGTATTTTTGTTTGGTCTATTTCTTTCTTATCTTTCATGAATTTAGATGGATGCCGGTAGCAAGATGGTCTGAAGAATTAATAGTGTGTTTAGTTTATGGAATCATCCCATGCTTTTATGACATGATGCAATATGAATCCATTCTTCATGCATATACTCTTGTGAGGAATGGGGTGACAATGGATACTCATTCCGTTCAAAAAAAAAAAGGAAAATAAGAAGTGAGAAAAAGATAGATCACCTTATTCCTTTGATCCAACGCCCCTAAGACTAGCTAGAGCAATTACATTGGTTTTGTTTTATAAATAGTCTCACGTAGTGTCACCGGATTATGAGAATATTGAGCAACTATTGTATTCTAGGTTACCCTTTAAATTGTCTTATAGGTTACCTTACCAATGCGATTGTACGGAGATGGAATCGCACTGCTATTTTAGTTTATCCATAAGTAACTTTTTCCCACTTTCTTAAATTATATTAAAAAAAAGATGTTTTTAGCAGAAAATTGAAAAAAAAAATGTGAAGGTTTGGTTGAGAAGAAAGAGGGCCCACTAGTATCAGCAATGTCATAGGCCGATAAATAAATTTACTCTCTCCGTCCCAAAATTAAACTTCCCGAGAAAAATCATCGTCGGGCAATTATATATTAAAATAGGATTAATATTTATATTACATAATTAATATCATTGGAAAGATCTTTTGATCTAGTTTTTTTAACAAATTTATTTGGAGATTTAAATCTTCTACGTATTTTCTACAAATCGAGTCAAACTTGTGGCACGAAAAACCAAAAACATCGTTTATTTTTTGGGACGGAGGGAGTATTTGTTTTTTTGTCAAAGGGGGTCACATTTCTCTTCAGGAACATAACTAGCGTGCGAACTTCGACCGGCCATATCCTCCATGGCCGCCATCGCTGCCGCCGCTCGATGGAGCTGCCCCGCCCGCCTCCAGCTCCTCACTAGCCGCCGCCTCCGCTTCTCCGCCTCTTCCGCTGCGCCGCCCACTTCTGCAGCGGGGTTCAGCTGGACCGACGCCCTCCGCGTCGCCGGGGACGGCGGGCGCGGCGACGAGACAGACCTCTCTGGGTACTTCCAGAAGGTCAAGACCTGCAATCGCGGAATGGTGAGTTTCTCGTCCGTTCTGGCTCTAGTGTATTGTTAATTCGGTATATGTATTATGGGCGAACGCCTTCACCTGTGCATGTGCGTATTTGTGTTTGGGATTTCGCAGGGCAAAAAGGGGCAGTTCGTAGAGTTCTCCGTGGAGGATCAGGTCGTGGGGTACATCCACAAGGGGTGAGTGTGATTTCTTCTCTCAAACGGTCAGACCATATGTATCCATATCATCTCGAAAGAAGCATGCACATTGTGTACATGAGGAACTTGTACGGTTTTACTACTAATTTTTAGTGATTTAGTGCATAATCTTACATACACAGTATATAATATGAATTTACTAGGATAGTACTGGCTAAAATCCTATGCCATTATGTGCAAGTCTTATACCAAATATGGTCTTTTCAGAAAACAATCTATTCCATTAGCAGTTTAGATTGGCAGATGGATCTTCATGCTGTCTGAATGTTTTTTTTAATAAGACTGCGGATTATGTTTGGAATCTTCTGCCAATCTAAGGTTTGTTTGCCGAATGACTGGGCTGTATATACTTTCTAATCAAAATTATCAGATTTCTTAGCTATCATGTTCTTGAAGAGTTCAAGTGCAGTAGCAGTATGAACATACAAAACAATGGAAGTTTTAGCGCTTTTTAATAATGTTTCCAAATACCTCGTATATAAATGGATCCAGGACCTCATGAATCCTCAGCCCTTTTACGTTAACTTATAAAGGAAACATCGGCTATGTTCACCAAGAAGTCATCGCTTTAGTGATATATTATTACCACCAAAAGAAACTGGTGGGTTGTAATACCAACAGAAATTGCTTTGTTTTTACCACTTCGTCTATTACCATTGACTTCTGCTTTGCCACAACCATGCTGTTTGATTTAAAACATGCCCTGTATGGTTCAGTCTAAGCGCTGACCGCCGCTGCTTGGTGACACAAGATTGTTCTTTGACATTGCGAAATTATTGACAATCTCGACTGCCATATGCCCTCTGTGATTGAGTCGATTCCATGACACAATAATAAGATAAACGTATCACTTCTGTCAACAATGCATTATATTTTTTTGAACCGAGGCAGATCCCATTTCCATTACCAGGTCTAAATGCAAGTTGCACAGGTCTTGCAACAACTTCAAGAATGGAGCTGGTAGCTTATGGTTATTACCATATCTTTATTAAAAATGTACTAGTTTCTAGTTATGGTAACTGAAGTATTGATCTTTCAGTCTCATGGTAGTGTCTTTTCCTAGAAATAAAGTAACTCCAAGCATAATGATAATGGTCATGCTAGGATGAACATAGCTTTTACTTATTGTCGTTCACTGTTCATATTGACAAACATGCATATATGACTGTACTGAACTGCTGGTCAAGGATACATAACTCATGATTCAATGTGAATTTGCAGGTCAATTTCATTTTGAGGTGTCTAACATACTCATACCAATTTCAGATTTATCGAACACCTCAGAGACTTTCATGATGTTTTTACCATTGTCTTGGACAACAATGGTAGCAACACTATGGAGCATGTGTCTCTCCACTCATCGCTAAGGACTCCAGAAGATAGAACACATGCTGTTGGAAGTGTCATTAAAAGCCTTGGAGAACTGATCCCAGGTATTCGAAATGAGGTACTTTGGATGGTTATATGGATTATTCAACTATTTTATGAAATGATTTTGGTGCATTTTTCTATCTTTCATTGTCAATCTTTTAATGACATCATGAGAGTTTATGTAGAGAGGCAAGCTTAACGTTTATAACATTGGGTATACAATCATGAGACAAAAACAACCTTTTCCTGGCCATGTATAGAACCACCCCACCTCTGGTGTGTGTGTGTGCGCGCGCTCTTGTTTTTGGCAAACTGGGTTTCTTTCTAAATTAGCTTGTCTTGTATTTTACTATCTTAATGAAATGACATGCAGATCTCCTAGATCGTTCAAGAAAAAAAAACTGGCATCTGGAAATTGTTAATTTTTAGTTGATCCTTGTCAGCTGTGCTTCAGTAACAAATGCATTAGCATGGCTACATACATTGATACTTAAAATATATAATAGTCATCTAAACCTAATGGTTTGTGAGCACTTTGTTATGGACTAAATCAGCCTTGTAGTGACAAATTTTTTTAAACTTCATGTTTCTTCCACTGGGGGTTAAAAGATCTGCAAATGGATGATAATTAGTTGTTGGAATGATCTAAAGTTGCGTGTGTCCATTCCTTTGTCATCATCACCACAAGCTGGAATTTTTGGTAAAGCAACAACCCACGTTGTTAAATTTATTAAAAATGTTGTCCCTTTTTTTCCTATCATGTCACTGGACCTTTGTGTCTGTTCTTGTTTCATAAACATGTTTAGTTTTGTGTTCTGATCATAGTTTGAATTCTAACAGCTCTACCCAGTAACATCATCTTATGGCATGCCTGTGTACTTCTCTCTGGAACGCGCTGCTGCTCCCTACTTTGGTATAAAAGTATGTCATAGTGCTTCCTCTTCTTATATATGTGTATCAAGCATTGTACACATCTAATGGTACATCCTATTGGCCATTAGTAATCTTGCTCTCAGTGCCCCAAATTTACTCAAGCTATCTTTATATCTATCAGCTGTGCATGTATCTGTAAGTAACTGTTAGACCCTTGTCATTTGTCAAGGCTTATGGAGTTCATATGAATGGGTATGTTGAGAAGGATGGTCAGAAATTTCTTTGGATTGGTAAGCGAAGTGATGTGAAGCAAACATATCCGGGAATGCTTGATCATCTGGTTGCTGGTGGCCTGGTGTGCAATTTCATCCTTCTCTTTAGGTTTTTCCATTTACTTTATCAACAAAAAATTATTTGCTAAAGATTGATGACAAAAATTCTATATTGCTCTCAATACTGTTTAATCTGTTCCATATTCCCTTTGATGCTATATTCATGCTAAAATGGTTAAATTGGGTTCTTTTGAGAATGTTCGACCACAAATTGATAAAATAACAAAGTAAATGTGTATGGACGCACATATGCCAGATGTGTGGTAAAACATATATGTGGTTGAGCACCCATTTTAGCTATGTCTTATCTCTTTTGGACATTTCTGAATATGATAGTAGTTATCTATTATCTTCAATGTTGACTGTTCTAGCTGGTTATCATTACCAGCTAGAAGTTTGGACTTAAGTGCTTTCTTGGTCTATCATAAGATCTGAATGTATTGATTTTAGAGAGAGAAAACCACTGGCATTAATGGTTTTTCTTTTTCCTACATGGTATTAGAATTTTCGCTGTGTTAATTATCTTGGATGTTGAAGGAAGCTAAGACAGATTTTTAGCTAGCTTTCTGGTATAAAATGTAGATGTTGGCATAATTTGTTGAATTTAGGCCCCATGACAGCTGGCAAGAACGGATGGACTATGTTGATTTTTTCTACTTGGCTTTAACATACCTGAATGAAATAGGCTGTAATCTAAACTAAAACCTAAATGTGATTTTTATTTCATTCTAGTGTAGAGCTGGTTATCATTACCAGCTAGCTTATGTTGACTCAATTTGGATCATTTTAGCCATATGGAATATCCTGCAAAGAGAATATCATCAAGGAATGTGAGGAGGAAGCTGGAATCATAAGATCCATATCAACAAAGTAAAATGCCAAACTTTTTCCTTAGAACTTCCTGTTTATTTTTTTGTGATCTTTTTGTTATGTTTCTGAGTGAAATGTGTAACAAATATTTATCATAAATAAACTAGTGCTACTTCTGTTGGAGCGGTTTCTTATATGGATATTGAAGGCTTTAGATACAAAAGGATGTTCTCTTCTGCTATGACCTCAAACTTCCTGCTGATTTTGTTCCTAATAATGAAGGTACTAAACTTTTGATGTCGTACCAATTTTGTATATTGACATTGATACAAATCTCAATCCACTGCAAATTTATTCTCTTTTTTTTTTTTCAGATGGTGAGGTTGATAGCTTCAGACTAATCCCTGTTCCACATGCTGCAAACATTATACGGAGGACCGAATTTTTCAAGCCAAATTGCAACCTTGTGATCATTGATTTCCTCTTCCGTCATGGGTACTATATGCATATAACATTCTTGTGTTCTGAGTACTGCAATTGCAGGGGAAAATAATTTCTTAGATGCTGACATAGTAACCTTGCCTTCAGGTATATAAATCCAGATTCACGTGGCTATCTAGATCTGCTGCAAAGCTTGAGGAGCGGTGATTGTTCCTAGCTTCCTTTTTCTGCTCAAATTGGTAATGATAGTTCAGTCTTATGAAACCAAAAGGTCATCATAAATTTGTCCCTAAGCTTTAAGGGTATTTTGGAATATAGAAATTTCACATGAACTGTATAGAAATTTCCTAAAAATCTTTTCATTTTCACAGGAAAATAGCATTAAACAGAAAAATTTCCTACATTCCAAAGAGACTCAAAAATAGTTGTTCCAGTCCATAGACTTCACATTTGGACCTAATTTCATCGTATGATTATTTCAATAATCATTTCAATCCTTAAACTTGAATTTTTAGTCTCAATTTTATCAACATAACTTCAAAATGACTGTCGTTAACGTTTTTATTTCGACTCAACTTCATCCCTTCTATGTGGTCTGATAGAGTGACATGTTGGTGCGCCTCATCGGCTACTGCTCCAACACCACTCGCGACCAGAGAACCGTGGTCATGGTTAGGTACCTGCGTTGGCAGGATAAGGTAACACCGGTGGCTTCGCCGAGGAGGCTATAACTACAGCCGCGGTCCCCCCAAGTCAGTGTTGCTCATGGACCTCAACACGCTGCTGCACAACCAGGCAGCAAGGCAATGCGGGCACTATGGATCCATCCTACTTTGAGAGCTCTGTGTCGCCACAGCCGCAACAACGATCGTTCCTTGTTTATGCTCGCTGCCCATGGTGAGATCGAGTGGGGTTGTGAAGCCATACCCAGGATCTTGATAAGACGAAGCAAATCCTAGAGATGCTGGAGGCTTGCAGCTCAAAGGCCTCTTTCACAATCCTCCACTACATGCCTGCACGCAAACCTTCACTACCCATTGTTTGTCATGCGCCCGTACATTTGCGTGCAGATGCAGGTTGTGTCCTCTTTGGATTCGTTCTTCACTTGCTGTCATAGACCTGACCATGTCTCACCTGCATGTATCTCAACCTCCCCTGCTCAATAAATCTATAGTCATCTCAATGGTGATCGTTCAATTTCGATCATGGGCAGTGCTAGTGCTGATAAGGCGCAACAAACATTTTGTGCGGACAAGGGGGACAAGGCTGGGGAAAAAAATTAAAGAGTTAGTGACCACTTCGATAATCCATGGAAGAAATTGTTAAAAAAAAGAGAAAAGTTTGAGAAAGCAACAGATACTTAGGGTCCCTGATTAAACTTTAGTCACTTTTAGTCACTAAAATGCCTACACTCCTGCTAAAATTTAGAGGGGCATTAAGGTTTAGGACCAAATGTACAATTTTAACCTCTTACTCAATACACAGAATCCTTGTCAACTCATATGTCCAAGAAACATATGTCAAAGATTAGTAGGATCAGAATTAGATAATGAATTAGAAATTATAGCATATTGTAGTACCATAAAGACGGTAAAAATTAGGAGGATTCAAATCGCCATTGATAACAGTAAGAGAACCTTTTGACACTTTTAGAGCACCAATTTCATCGGAGTACTTATACCCTTTACCATCAAGAGTACTCAAAGAAATAAGATTCTTGCTCATATATAGAATATTACCACCATGCATCCTAATTTCAATAGATCCAATTTCAACAATTTGACATGGGCTATCATCATCCATCCTAACTGAACCTTCACCTTGGAGAAAATCATATGTAATGAACTAATTTTATTTATGCACATATCAAAAGAAGCAATGGAGTCAATAATCCATTCATCACTACTATTTGCACATCCATCAATAGCAACATGAGTCTCACCATCAAAATTATCTGCATTAGAAGCAACAATAGAAGCATTATTTTCATTATTGGATTTAGCCTTTTCTCTATATGTTCCTGTTCACTTCTCCTTGTTCTTTAACTTGTAACACTCGGTTATAAAGTGATTATTATTTTTCTTGTAGTACTTGAAGAATTTATCCTCACCCTCAAGATTTTAAGCAACCTTTGTAACAATTGGAACTTTTGCCTCTATCGTGTTTATTTATTTTCTATCCTACCATGAAATAGACAAAACTTCTCTATTGAAAGCATGACCTTCATAAGATACAATCTATTTGGGTTTTTGGTGTTCTCGCCCCTACTTTGTAGTGCAATGGTGATTTTGCCCTCATTTTTTTAAGCGTGATTTTGCCCTTCACTCAACTCATTTTTGCCCTCGGTCAACACGATTTTGCCCCTATTTTGACCATTGACTATGGGCAAAATTGCGTTGACTTGCTGGTAGTGAAGGGCAAAATCACAAAGTTAAAAAAAAAAATGAGGCCAAAATCACAAAGTCACTTCAAAGTAAGGGTAGAAGCGCTTAAGCCCCCATCTATTTTATATTTTACTTGGCGTGCAAACCTCGAGAAAAGTGTATGATGAACTTATAATAAAGTATCCTTGAAGTTTGCAAAAAGAATTAGATAAGACCTAAATCTTTGCCATCATATTTTACCTCCATATTGTGTAGGTTAGAAATGATCTTCACATGCATCTTACTTTCCTTAGACATGTAAATAAACTCTAACTTGAGCCATAGAATAGCTGCAGTTTTCTCTTGAAAAAACACTTGCAAAATATTATTTGAGAAATGAAGGTGAATATGGAGACAAAACCTTAGAGCAACAACAATGCATATGTACCAAGTAGTCCATAAGGGTGGGTCTCGGTGTCGGTTGGCTAACATTAGTGTGGGCTAGGCGGATCTCGCGGTCCCACCAAGGGCGGGCTGGGTGAAGATCACCGCCTTCGCCCACAAGGAGGTTGGGCGGAGCGAGGTGCGCTGCGGCGGCGGGGCTGGGCGAGCTTCGCCACGCCGCGCCCAAGAGGAGCGCGGCAGAGCGGAGGGTGCGCTCGCCGGCGGCGGGGCCGGCGAGGCTTCGCCGCGCCGCCCAAGACGAGTTGGGGCAGAGCGGAGGGTGCGCTCGCCCGCAGCCGGGCCGGGCGAGCTCGCCGCGCTCCCGCAAGAGGAGTTGGGGCGAGTAGAGGTTGCGCCGCCGGCGGTGGGGCTAGGCAGAGCTCGCCACGCCGCCCAAGAGGAGTTGGGGTAGAGTGGAGGGTGCGCCGCCGACGACACAAGGCCGGGCGACACTTGCTCGATCGTCGCCGGTCGTCTTCTTCCTTGCCGGCGACAGGCTGGTCGCACGACGTTTTCTTCCTCAACGCCGCTAGCGGCGGGATTGGGAGGAGCTCGCAAGGAACGCTTGCCCACGAGGAGCTAGGGCGGAGCAGGGCGCGCCGTCGGCATAGGGCTGGGCGGAGCTCTTGCCATCTCGTCCTGGCAGCCGCAGGACTCGTGAAGCTTTGGAGAGAGAGAGTTGTGGGAGAGTGAGAGGGAGGAGAGAGAGTTTAATATTTTTTATTCTTATGGGCAGCTCATAGAGCTATGGGTAGCTATAGCTATGGACTGCTCTATGGGATGCTCCTACAATATTTCGGATAGGCGATACAAAAATATTTTAATCCTATGGATTGCTCTATGGACAACATTGTGGTTGCTCTCATGATCTTTTTACCTCTTATTACTGGTCCAAGTCTTTGAATCTTTGTTGCTGAATTTATCAAGAGCAGTATCGAATAGCTCACATCTTAACTTGCCATAGGTTAAACCTTGTATTATGCTTGTCAAAAAAAAAAAAAAAAAAAAAAACCTTGTATTATGATGCAGTGATGGAAGATCATACTTCATCAAAGACATTGCCAATAAATGATAACCAGAAGAAAAATAATCTATAAAATTCTAGATAGGTTACTGTGTAACCTGGCGGGACCTGCAAACTATATGCACTTTTGTTTAAGTTCAGCAATAATCAGCCGAAGAAATCCTCTCGCGCGCGTAGCAAAATTCACGCAAAAATTACACCAAAGCTCTTTCACGCACTAGTCTTCGATCTTGATCCGCGTGTCGAGCATCAATTCCAACAACTTGGACGCCAACACGTCCGTCTTGCGGCGTGATCTAACACCAACAGAGCAGAGCCTCTTGTTGTCAAAAAAAAAAAAAAAAAAAGTGCAGAAGAAAGGACTTTTAACGGACAGACGTATCTCGTCCTCCTCGCCTTGGTAACAGATCACGCCGATCTGATCACAGCGCGGGTGAAGGTTGGCACAACTAAAAGCCGATCTGATCCGTCGAATGGTGGTGGCGCGTTTTTTTTCTTCAACCTCATGTCTAACTGTTGATTCCAATTTGTTAGCCAATAATGCAAATACAAATCAAATATACGTGGAAAATTTCTTACAGAAACAAAAAATCATGAGCTACAACCAGCAATTTTCACTGTACAATGAGAATTTATGAAACGCAGAGAATTACAATGAGTGATACGCTCTTTCCATTCTGTTTACAAGATATTATTATTTATAAGATGTACAAACAGTAGTCAAATACGAAAACAAATCCTTAAATAATCGTAACCTGAACCATGGGTCCTCCAGGCGTTACAAAACATAGAGAATTACAATGAGTGGTACACTCTTTCCATTCTGGTTACAAGATATGCTCTTATTTATAAGGTGTACAAACTGTAGTCAAATATGAAAACGAACCTTTCGTCAAAAAAAAAAAGTGAAAACAAACCCCTAATCAATAATAACCTGAACCATGGGTCCTCCGGGCGTTCCTTCAAACGTCACATTGGAATTCGGAGCATAATTCAACCCGTACGAACGTATTTGTATTTCATTTGAAAAGGTCCTGTCAATCCTTAGTTTAGCCAACTTTTTTTGGCAGACTTTGTCTCGTCAAAGGAAGCTTCTTCAACTTTGGGCAACCAATAATCTCCAGGCTCTCAAGGGATGGGAACGTCACATCAGAATCACACAACCTGATCAGCTCAAAGTTCGCCTCGAAATGCAAACGACTGAGGCAAGGGAATCTATCGACTGATGCCCTTGAACTCTCTTGGCCTGGCCTGCACATTTCTTCACCATAGTTCTCCGTACTCAGAAAAGCTTGCTTCAAGTTACCACAGCAGCGCACATCTAGATATTCGAGGCAAGGAAGATACATGACCCAAGAGACGTGCTGTAGCTTCTCGCAATGCACTATGTACACATGAATGAACCTTGGGAATAGACGTTGCGGTGTTATTCCTTTCCACATTATTTCTGTAAGGTCCTCCAAATAAATGAGCGCGAGCAGCTTGAGAGCTTCAAATGATGGTTCCAGCACTTCTGTAGCTATTATTTTCTCTACTGAGCAATCCTGAATATGCAGTTGGTATAAGGTCCTTCGCTCAATTCCCGAAGAAAAAATACCATCTGTAAGGCACAGCTCTGATGCTTTTCTCAAACTGCTTATGACCAAATCTCTAATGGGGAGGTTAGGGGCGTCTTGTAATAGTTCATGATATTCGGTTTCACTTCGGACTGCAATATCAACTGCTTTCAAGTTTGCAAGGGTGCGCAGTTCACGAATTATCCAATCAGTACCAAATTGACCACCAGTGTCAGTTATTGTCAGGTCAACTACTTTCAATTCTTTAAGGCTCGATATGATGCCCTTTGGCATCATTCTTATTCCTGTGCCTCCGAGATACAAGAATTTGAGCTTCTTTAGTTGACCAAGGCTCACGGGCACTTCGGCTAAAAATGGGTTGTTTGACACATTGAGATATTCCAAGTTCGTCAATCCACATAAACTCTCAGATATCCTTTTGAGGTTGTTCCAGCTAAGATCCAGATATGTCAGTGCAGTGAAACTTTGACTAGTTCCACTTCCAGCTATGAATTCAGACAACTCATTCCAGTTAAGGTACAATGCCTTGAGTTTCATGCAGCAATGATCAGAACCTAATGGAGGAAGTTTCTCCATATGACTGTACATTAATGAGACGCATTCATCTTCGCTCCAGGGAATTGTATTTCTTGATGAATTTGCACGAATTCCTGCACGAACAACCCACTTGTCGTTGCTTTTACCACAGTCATTAGATATCCATATAGCCATATCACGGACCACATCATGCATTTTAACAGAAGCTTTAGTCGACAGTGACCACTGTGAGTATCTGTGTCTGTCGTGAAAGAATGGCCAACCGGGGTATTCACATATCTCTAACAAACATGCAGCTTTAAGTTCACCTACTATACTATGCACCTCTCTGTAGGATGCATGTATGTCACACTTATCCACTATACCTAAGCCCATCCAGCATTCATAGAGATCCTCCATTCGAATGACACAATCCTCTGGCCACAGGGAGCAAGTCAAAAAGCACTTTTTCAAGACATCATTCTTTAGGCTGTCATAACTATATTGAAGCTGTCTGAAGACAGTTTGCATTGAGAGGGGGTCATTTTCATCGCAGCATGATTTTTTCATGTAATCAATGGCATTTTGCCATTCTTCTGGATCACTTTTTGCCCACATTGCCCTCCCAGTCGTTATCAAAGCTAGTGGCAAGCCCTTCAGTTCCTTCACAAGTTCCTTTGCAAGAGCTTCAATTCGAGGGCTAGAACATAGAGTCCTCTCATCGACCTTGTCTTGAAATAGTTGCCAGGCCTCATCGTCTGTTAAACATGCCACACTGATCTCTTTCCTTACCTCCATTTGACCACACACTTTCCTATCTCTTGTTGTGATCACTACTTTCCTTTTTATTTGTTGTCCTTCACTTGGAAGACGAACCGGTATTCCGACTGCTCCCAGATCAATCCGATTCCAAAGGTCATCTAATAATAGCACAAAACTTTTTCCCTTGAGGAATTGAGAAATGATCGCCGCCTGATTTTTCACGCCATCTCCTTTCTCTAACTTGAGATTATTTACTATTTGATCTTGGATCTTTTCCTCTGAACACTCTTTGGAGGCCGTCACAAAGATAACATGATCAAATAATGAGTTGGCTTGATCTTGTATCTTTTCTAGAAGATGGGTCTTGCCCACTCCACCCAGCCCCCAGATTCCAATAACATCCACTGGCTTATGCTTAATATACTCCATGTCCTTAACATACTCCATGGCCTGTTCAAACACTGTAGCTCTGGAAGGCTGCTGCCAATATTCCTTCTTGTTAAGTACTAGTGAATGGCGCGCGCCCATGCGCGCGAGGATAGGCCGAATGTAAATCATACGTGACACTTGGAAGTAGTACGTGTTTAGATAGTATTTTCTTACAGAGCCACAACAGAGAGCTAAAGAGGATACAGATCAATGCATGTAGTACTACGGTTATTTAGATTGTTTGGATAGTACAGAGGAGAAGTCTCAAGAAGCCATCCGGATGTTATAAGGCATGGTGTAATGAGTGGCATCCGGAGGAGCATGTAGGCGCCCAGTAGAATAGCAACATTTAGAGCAAGTAAGTAATAGTTTCGAAGAAGCACGTAGGAATTTTAAAACAAGGATTATGCAATTGAAATGAATGACTTTGTTATTTTTATTGAAGATAGTAAATTCGGTAACTATAAGCTGTATAGATGTTTTAATTTTTTGTTTATTATACCTAGGGATGTTTTTTGTTGCAAGACAGAATGTAAGACTGCCGATGGCAATGCGGTTACATTTTTCTTTATATGGGAATCATCATTCGGACCGTGAGTGAAAGGACACGGCTTACTTGGATGGCTATGTAGCATACGAGGCAACGTCACCCGATGGCGAGGGCTCTGTCTGAGTCGGCCTCAGGTGAGTATTGACGCCTCAAGCATCCGCCCTCGTAATCATAGTCGCCGTCGGAGGTGTCGGCCGCATCTGGGACAGCGTCAAGTTCCCTTTTACTGCGAGAAGCCGAATAGTGTGAGCTGTTTATTTATCGAAGTTTAGTTTATTTATGGGCGTAAGTCAATGTACATCGTGATCTGGTCTTCCTCGGCCTCCTCGATCATATCTCTGTGACACCCAAGTAGCTCACCGTGTCACCAATGAAGAGCAAGTTAGGCCGGGTGATCAATGGCAAGGTAAGGAGTTATGGTGTATGGTATGGCTAGAGCGAGGTGGTACCGTGTGTCTATGGAAGCTGAGCTGTTGTCTTCGGAGAATGGCGGTGCATCTAGGGAAGGTTCCTCGTCGAAAGTGGTGCTTCTAAGGAGAGATAGGTCCTCATTGTGACTGGGAAGGTGACGTTGTGGGTGCTGGTTTCTGTTTCATACTGCAGCGACGGTTCCGTAGGATGGAATAGAGTGCTGGCTTTGGGCATAAGCATGAACGCGGCATGTTCCTTTGGAGTGGATCACCACGTAGAGCTAACTGACAAAAGCAAAGGGCGATGATGCAGTAAACAAGGGGATGCTGGACGGTCAAGCTTCAGGTGCAGAAGGAGATCTTGTTAAATCCAATGTCCGCTCTGGTGGACCCATGGCTGAAGTCAGAATCTGCAAATCGGTAAAGGAATTAGATATTGTTGGTGCAGCTAGGCCTGATGGTTTGGAAGGTGAGCAATGGTTTCCACTTAACCATGATCGCGATGCCGGTGGTTGCCCTCGGAATCCCAGCTGCTCCCTCGTGTCGAAAGTGTGCGCTTCCATAGCATTGCGTTCCCTTCGTGCACATTTTTTATTAATACTGTTATGGAAATAGAATGTATAGAGCACAAAGGTAAAGTATGGTGCCTTACCCTGAAGCTCCTCCTCAAATCTCTCTCGGAGCACATCGCTGTCATAGTCTGCGCTGCGGGGATCTGTTTTTGAATAATTTTGAAGCATGCCATGTGTGAGTAATGTTAAGTAAAAAGAACTGAGCGAGGCATTAATAAATAAACCACCTCGTCTTCTGTAGGGACCGAAAGCGATTAAGCGAAGAGGCTGGCGTCATCTTCTCAAGGTCTGGTGCTTCATTGTACAGGTAGGTTTTCATTCTGGCAGGGAAAACAACATTGCGGACACCTCGTGTGGTAGGGAATTGGATTGCTAGATGGCCAGAAGCAGGAACAGATGCAACACTAAGTGCATAGCCGTCAACGCGACATATGCCTTTAGCCTTGTGAAATCCACAGGTTTGGATGTTGCAGTATGGACTAAGCAAAGGGTGCTATGGCGCTGGGATGAAATGCATGTGGTGGAAAGCCAAACACATCTATGGTCACTCTTGTTTCCCAGTCGACAAGAACTCCACCATAGTAATTGCCCCAGGGGTTTAGCTGCATCTCAAAGCCATCTCCCTGGAGTTTGCCATATGAAGTGACAAGGTCTCTTTCTTCGGTGTCGTGAAACTGAATGACAAAGTCAGAGTTGAATTTATTTATGGATGAAGGAGTGGCCTGATTCTCAAATTCAGCCAAGAAGGCCAGGCGGACATCTCTAGCAGTAGGTTCTACATTGCTTGGCAAGGTGTTTGTAGCAATAACTGCACACTCAAACTTTTGTTCAGCTAGGATGAGGCGAGTGTCTACTTCGAGAACAGCTAGGCCTTGAACAGACTGATAGTTCTACATAAAGAAAACGGGATGAAACTTTAGGAGAATTCTTGCATATGGCAGGTTCTATTTCTATGACAAATTCTAAGCACTAAAGTGTTGTACAGCAGAGTCATGGGCGTACCGTGTTGGAGGCCATGTTCCTGGCTACAGGAGACCAGATTCCGATCTGTTTACAAAACACGCATGTGGAAAATTAGTGTTTTTTTGATTAAGCAATGTCTTGACTTGCTAATCGTATGTGTAGGATTGGCATGGAAGGATCTAATGTTGGGTGAGAGAGATCCAGGAAGGCGATTACCTGATGGAGCGACTGGATCTGCGGAAGGACCTCAGCTTGGCCGCCGTCGGAAGAGAGTAGTGGCTCGCCGGATTCTGTGCTGCGCAATGGATGTGGAGTCAAATGGAATCAGCGGAGAATCAGATGCAAGATTAGAAAAGGAAAGGAAGAATCGATGATTGAAGAGGAGAGGAAGAGCTTACCAGACGAAGCGGACATGAAACCATGGACTTGGGTAGCAGACGGGATGTGCCCGGTGCTCTTCAACTCTCAGTGGCTGTGGGCACGCGAGGCAGGAGGCTCACCAGACGATGTCCATTTCACTGACTGATGGGTCCTCGCTGTGGCTATTGGAGTGGGCCTCGATGGTCAGTGAAATTGGAGGGGCTGTTTTTGGGTGCATCGGGTATTGTATAGGAGGAATCCAATGTTCTGGACACTTCTGTGACTGAGAGCTGGGACCGGATTCTGCAACCAATGTCTATGCGACAACGGTGGGCGCTGTTCAGACGAGGCACGTAGGCCGGACAGGAACACGTCGACTGGAGGCATGGCCGCGTACAGCGAATTGACAGCCAACCTGATGGTGATGCGTGTAAACCCGCGCAGACGGGCCCCCCAACGAACAAGACGGTGACAACGATGTACCAGAACAACGGAAACCATACCGTGGGCCACGCAGCGGGTACGAGCGCCCCACGACGCCTGGCGCCCAGACGCTGGCTCTCTACGGCAACCGACACATGGGACCGGGCTTCCACAACCAATGGACGGACGACAGCGCCCTACACCGAACTCACCAACGCTTCTTCGACTGACAACCGGGTCCAGAGGAACCGAGGGCGACAACGCCGTTGCATCCAGCTCCATGCAGTCAAAGCGAACGACGACGACGCCGCGCGCTCGGAAGACGCTGTGGGCCCTCGTCACGACGTCGGTACGGCGCGAGGTCAACCGCCGCGCGAGCCGTCGATGGCCGAGATCGCGCGGCCACGGGAAACTTTGACGACGTGGACGCCGTGGCCACGCGTTCTCTCCACAACAAATTTACTCTTTAAAATGACATGTTCCCACTGTTTTGGGTCGATTATTCTCTGTCTATGACATTCCCTGCCGAATTTTATGAGCTCTGATGGTTGAGATCTCACTTCATTGACGATATCTTTTGCATGTTTACCGATTCGAGGATTCGAATAAAGGTTCTCGCACCCAACAATCTGCTGGAATAGCTGGACTGCTTCATCCATGTGCAGGCCCGAGACATTCTTAGTGGTCCTCGCAGTTGCATGCATTTCATCACACACACTTTGTGACCTTGTTACGATTACAACTTTCCTCTTTAATTGGCCATGCACTCCAAGGGGATGTGGGAAGCCAACTGCTGCCAGGCTCAGATTAGCCTGAAGGTCATCCAGCAACACAAGAAAACTCTTATCCTGGAGGAATTGGCATATCCTTGTGGCTCGAGTGGTTACTGAACCACCGTCCTGCATTTTGAGCCGTTGCATAATTTGAGATTGGATATTTCCCACTGAGCACTCTTCTGAGGCCGTCAGATAGATAACAAGGTCAAATGGAGGTTCCCCTGTGTTTGATGAACCGGGAGTCAAAGAGTTTTCTGTTTCAAATGAATTGTTGATTGTGTTAAGAAGAAGTGTTTTCCCAACACCAACTGGACCCAATATTGCAGTCATCCCCTCCGGATCATCAATGACGTGCTGGCGAACTTGCTCAACCAAAGATCCCTGACTTGGTTGCAGTTGAGAAACGTCGACAGGGATATGCATGACAGATGGTGGCCGTGCAATGTCACTGACACTGGGTCGACCATTGATGCATTCTCCAATCTCACGAAGCTTGGCAGCGCGGCAATGCAAATATCCCAGTTTGCCTCAGTCCGCTCGGACTCACAGATAGCCGTGCAGTCAGATATGATGGAGTCCGCTCTGGCCAACCAGGTTTTGGCCTTGTTCGTTGCTACCATGTCGTTTTCCTTGGCAAGCTCAATCTTATCACGGACATCGATGCTCTCCTCACGCAGCTTCTTCGCGTCCTCCTTAAGCTTTATGACAATTCTCTCTCTCTAGAAGGATATAAAAATTTAAAAAGATTAGTTATAGAGAGAGAATGTAAAACCTTGACACAAAATTTGAGTTAATCGTAAACATATATATACCAGAGAGTTTGCTTCTCGATCCTGGATGTTGATCAGATCCTTGACGACTTCAATGACATCTTGCCACTGTTTTGGATCTTCTTTTCCACGCATGTCCCTGCCAAAACTCATCAGCTCTGTTGGCAGAACCCTAAGTATGTCCACAAGACCTTCAATGTGTGCTGTTATATTGGGATTGGAATAAACGTTCCCTCCGCCAGCACTTCCTTTGAATAGCTGGAGTGCTTCATCCACTTCTAGACCAGGAACATTTATATCTTTGTTGATCTTCATATTACAGCACAAGTTTTGTGATCTTGTTGTGATTATGACTTTCCTCTTTAATTGGTGATGCATTCCAAGGGGATGTGGGAGGCCAACTTCTGCCAGATTCAGATCATTCTGAAGGTCATCCAGCAATACAAGAAAGCTCTTATTCCGGAGGAAGCCAGATATCTTGGAGGCTCGAGTGGGTTCTGAGTCACCGTCCTGCACCTGTATCTTGAGTCGCCTCAGAATTTCAGATTGGATGTTTTTCACTGTACAATTTATAGAGGCCGTCACATAGATAACGAAGTCAAAAGAAGACTCCTGTCTATCAGATCTACCAGTATTGGCTGCGTCTTCTATTATCTCAGGTGTACTGTGATCCACAATGTCCCCTGTCTGTTCAGATGCACTCCCTCTTGGATGGGTGGGATCCCCCCTTGTATCAGTAGAAGCACCAAATGAATTGTTCATCATCTTGAGAAGAAGTGTTTTCCCAACTTGGCGTGGACCCCATATCCCAACAAGTCCCACGTTGGCATCATCCTTAATGTACCCGAGAGCTTGATCAAGAATACTGATTTGACTTGCTTTGAGACTAACAGAGTCGACTTGGATATGCTCTACAGGTCGTGGCGGTGGCTCTTGTGCGACATTTGTAGGTCTGTTTTCCCTACACCACTTCACTTCATCAAGCGTCTTAGCCGCCTTTTTGCTGATCTTGTAGTTGGACCAGCAGTTTGGTGCGCAGCACCCAAAGATCTTGCACCTCTGTTCATAGCGCTCGCGGTTTCTCTGTTCGTCAGTTATAGCTTTATTTGCTCTATCCAGCCAAGTTCTTGCTTCATTCGTTTCTACCAAGCCACTCCGGCGACCAGTTTCAAGCTGCTGCTCCACGTCGGCCCTTGTGCCAACAAAAGTTTGAGTATTGGTATCAAGATCCCTGACATTTCTCCCAGCGGTGAAGAGATACGTTGCATGTTCAATGAAACAATCATATAGTGGTTTTACCGCCGTGCTGACAGTACTCCCCAACGAACTGCCCATGTTCGCTGGCATTGTTGTGTTGCTTTCAATAATTTGAAGGAAATCACCTGCAAGCAATGCACTGCTAGGCCGTTAGTACTCTTTCATTACCAGTTTGAAAAACAAAAACACTACTCAGGGCGACCTCAACTGTAACTTGCAAATAATAGCAACTGTAGTAGAGGATTGTCCCCCGTTCCTTTTTAACCGTCATTCTCAATTCTCAAGAAATCAAATGCACTTAACCCCGACCACATATAAGGGCGCCTCCAATGGTGGTCAAATAGCTAATTTAGGAGGAATTTTATTGGCTATGAGAAGCAATTTGCAAATAGCTACCAAGATGAGATTCAAAACATTGGAGGCGGGTGCCCCCGGCGACCGATCCCGACGCCCGGCGGCCCCCTCCCCGGCCTCCTCCAGCCTCTCCGCCTCCCCTGCCTCCCCCTCCATCCCTTAAGCCTGCCCCTAGCGCTCCATCCTTCGCAGATCGAGATCGACGGGGCAGCAACGACGGAGCTGCCGTCACCGGCCGGCGTGCCGCCTCACAATAAGCCCGCCCGTCTGGCCCGGGGCGGGTGGAAGCCATCACGAGTCGTCTCGCCGGCCCCATGCCCCCTCCGCCACCACGGTCGCGGATGCGATGTCGGGTCGGACTAAGCTCCTGGGCTGGGCTCACGCTTGGGATTCGCGGCCACCGCCACCTCCGCCGGCGTCGGGCCGGCGTCCCCAATCTCCTCCTCGGCCACGGGGTCGCCCGGCCTTCGCCATCGTCGCGGCCCGTCTCGGTGGTCGTCCGCCGCGAGTCACCGCCACGGCAGCCGCCCGGCCGGGTTGGTGCTCTTGTGGCCGCGTATCCGCCACCAGCCGGTCGGGGCGAACTCTCGAGGCTCTCACCGGCGTCGACAAGCGCCTACATCTTGGCTAGGCCTGCCGCGTGGCGTTGTCTCCGCCGGGCAGCCGTCGTGGCCTCGGCGGCGCTCGCCGCGTGGAGTTATCCTCACTCGCGTCCGTGGCGCGGACAACGTTGATCCACCCGTGTCGGCTTGTCATGGCTGACCTGCGCGCTCGTGGCTGGATGTTCGCCGCCGCCCATGTCCGTTGTGGAGGTTGCGGCCCCCTACTTCCCCTCCGCCGAGCCAAGGAAATACAATGGGAGGAACACTTCTCCGATTGCTCGGATGAGGAGGTCCGGGTTGTCAAGCCGGAGGGCCCCCTACCATCGTGCGGCGTGCCTTGCCTTCCACTCCCCGCCGGTAGTGATCCATGGCCCCGAACGGAGCCGCTCCCGGACGGCGGCCATACCGACCTCCGAGGGCCGCGGGCAACGCCGTCGATGTCGCCGGAGTGGATGCCATTGGGATCAGCTACAAGCACCACGGGCATCGCCGTTCTTGGAGCGACAGAGCGGGTGGTGATGATGCGATTGCCGCCAAGCCCATCGTCGCCGCCGCCAAGCCCAATGTCGCCAACGACCGTCTTGCGGCGCCCTCTGGCTACCGGGGTGCTCGCACTCCTCCGGCCGGGTCCGCATCGGTTTCGCATGTCCCCCGCACACCCGCCCCTCAATCGTAGCCATCGAGCACCGCCACGCGTGGTGGCGGCGTCTCCATCGTGACCCGGGCCCTCTACCACCACCGGTGCGTGTTCTTCCCGCCCCTATCGATGCCGATGGCTTCACTCTCATTCAACAGCGTGGCGGGAACACCGTCAAGCCTCGCCTCGCCCTCGCCGCCAGCCGCCTATGCCAACTTCGCTCGTCGTCCTGCGCTTCAACCGTGCGGTCGGGGATCATGTCACCGCCCAATGCCCTTCCCCCCCCCCGCTACCTCTTCTGCCTCAAAGACGAGGTACCGCGAGGAACTGAGCGCTACAAGCATCGGGCACCGTCGTCCGCCCAGCACCGCCCCCATGAGCCGTGCACGGGGAGGGCCCACGCCTACATCCTCTAGATTGCCCGCGATATCGGCAAAACCGTGGCGTTGCCTGAGGGGAGCTCTTGGGGAGACCTGGCTGCAAGCAACTCCTTTCCTCATCGGTCAGATTCTCTGTCCGGCCCCATCGACGTCGACTATGCTGCAGCTGGTGGGAGGCGCTAGGCCTTTGAAGGATGTCAACAATGTCGCGAGCTATACCCACAACGCCGACCCACTCGCGCTTGTGCCGTGTGTTGCTGCGGAGCCTCCCACTCGGGTGGACCCGATGCTTGACGAGCTCGTGGCCTCCTTCGTCACGCATCTGCCTACCACGGTGATCTCCTAGGCGGTGTAGATGGAGCCTCCTTCGCTGCTACGTGTGGTCGAGCTCAACCGCGCGGTCTTTGTGGTGTCGGGAGGGCGTGGCACCGTCGGTGGAGAGCTTCAACGATGACGTCCCACCTGCGGGACCTGCACCGTCGGATCCGCGCGATCGGGGGCAGTACG
This sequence comes from Hyparrhenia diplandra, assembly GCA_015847255.1. Lineage (NCBI taxonomy): Eukaryota > Viridiplantae > Streptophyta > Magnoliopsida > Poales > Poaceae > Hyparrhenia > Hyparrhenia diplandra. The sequence continues at coordinate 62,360 of JADLZK010004182.1, read as the reverse complement.
GCGGACCCCGCCGGCCTCAATTGCGGGCCCGCCGGTGGGATCCAATGACCACCGACGCTGGGGCCGACCGTGGGATTTTCTGACCCAGATGCGTTCGTTGCTACTTTCCGGAAGCCCATCGAGCCACCTCTGATCCTGGCCATGCCGTGCTTGCGCAAGACGAGAGGCGCCAGGGGCTCTAGCATGCGTGGCTCATCGATGCTGCCACCAAAGAGGAACGCTCGGCTCGCCGCTAAGAGTGTCTAGCGGGATCCGAACCCAGAGGTGCAAGCGGGCAAGGTCATGCTGTGGCGCGTGGGCCTGCTTGCTAAGGCTGATGCGGACAACGTCTCCTTTGACGAAGTTTCACCAGGCGTTGTTGTCCATGTCGTTCGAAAGCAGTCCAGCCTTGCCATGGAGACCATCTTCTAGGGAAAGGGGATGAGAGCTGTGGCGGGTGCGGAGCTGGGCGCGCTTGCCCCGAAAGATCAGTGACAACACCGTTGCGTTCTAGTCACAAAACACCTTATTTATGTAATCTTTCTTTCAGATCCAAAGGGTAGGCTTCCGGACCTAAAGGTGGCCACTCGCCTCCTGTGTTGTGTCTAGCCTTTTGTTTTCCCGTACTGTAGTTGCTTTCCTCTTAATGAAAAATGGGTGAATAGCACAATCTCGAAAAAAGCACTTTTATTAGCTATCAAGGAGAGAGATGAAATAGCTAGCGATTAATAAATAGCTAATCTAGCTCAATTTCCTAAAAACATCTCTCTCACATAACTCTCAACTATAGTAGTTTTTATTTTTTCTTATTTATATGTCTCATCTAGCTAGCTATTTGTAAATTGTCATTGATAGCCAATAGAATTCCTCCTAGCCAGCTAATTGGCATCCATTGATGACGCCGTAAGAAGATCGTTGGGGACTCCTAAGCACTCTAGGCATGACTTAGAAGTCACAATCACTAAATTTAAATTGTGAACGTATATCCCTAGCCTTATAATGCTTTATAACTTGTTTGGTAGTTTGCTATGGGTATTAGTAAATTTACTCGATCATGCTTGTGGGTATTGCCTTATAATGCTTTAAAGATTTGAAACCACCAGTCCTGATAGGCGTTGCGCATTATTTACAGCAAAAATATAGTCTATGAGATAAACTGTTTTAATTCTCTGCAATTATTTACTCGATCATTCACTGGCTTGGCACATGAGCTATTCTACATGAACCTTCTTCACATGATTTAGTTGTAGCAATGTCGTAGTAACCAGCACTGGTGTCCAAAGAGTTTTCTTTTCCTTGGCATTGTTATATATGCCTTCGTAGGGCATCAATATAGGCACGGAGGCTAATAGGAGGCCTGGCTGTGGTTACGTTAGGAGAGGAAGGGAGGAGAATAAGAAGTTCTGTTATGATAGCTAATAGATTGATGTTTTATTAGGGGTGCACCTATCATATAAAGGGGCACTTAGAGATTGTAATTAGATTATCGAAGAAAGAATAAACCTCCTAATTAAGGTGGGCGGGTTTCCCTTCAATGGTGGCTGCGAGCGATTCTGCCGCTACCACCGGCGAACCTCGTGCTGCACCACTTCCTCTCTATCCTTTTGTGTTCCAACTCTCGGTCCAGTCTACTTCTCCACTCACCTCTACAATCCCCTCACCGATGTCGTAACAATTTAGTATCGAAGACCTCAACGAGTGCATCGACAAACATGTCCAACGCTCCCTTTGATCCTGTGACATTGGAGGCGAAACTAATGCAAAATTCAATCGTGTCTTCGCTCAGCTCACCACCATCACCAACCGCCTAAACTACCATGATTCCCGCCTTCCTCGCATTGAGACGGGCCAGTCCAATTCTGGCAAGGGCAAGGAGGACCCTCATAGTGGCGATGACACCGCCCCCGAGGACGAGGATGCACACTCCGCTTCGATCGCGATCGGGCCTGAGCGAAATTCGACGACCATGCCCTTCGTGACTAGGACCACGACGTGGACCACGCGATCGTGTTGATCGCTTCGGTCGCGACTCCTACGGGCGGGGACTTAGGCGGACGGGGCCACGACTTCGGCGTCGAGCACTCTGACTTCCGCGGTGGGCCCAAGCATTAAGACCGCGACTACTACTATGGGCGGGACGGGGCGGCCGCGATTTCGATTACAGGAGCCGTGTGCCTTCGACTGTGGTGGGCGCTACCGGCGAGGACACCACTGGATGTCGGGTACCTCACCACCCATCAAAGATCATGTTCCCCAGCTTCAACGGCGAGTCAGATCCTCTCACATGGGTGTTCGTAAAAAAGGAAAAGTGCGCTGCGTGTTGAGCGTCAAGGCGTTGTATTGTGTAATCTTAAAAAAAAACAAGTGTGAAAATTATTTCCGAGGTACATAGTGTGCCAGAGGATGAGAAGGTGTGGATGGCGTCCCTGGATGGCACTGCGGCTGAGTGGTACTGCCAGATGGAGCGTGATTTTGTCTGTTGGCTTGTCAAATTTGTCAACATCCGCTTCGGGCCTCCATCTGTACCAACTCTGTCATTGAGATTTGAGAGATCAAGTCTCTAGTCCGCACAGGAACAGTGGAAGAGTATTCCCGACGCTACCATGCCCTGCTATCTCGCTACGACGACCTCTACACTGGTGGCTTGGGCTTGGGCAGCCGCTGGCCTCTGATGTTGAGATGCAACACCCTCTAACCTGTAGCTGGCAATGAGCCTCGCACGGGCTTTTGAGCAGTGGCATGTTGAAGCCTCTACCGTTCATAACTCAGCAGCGCCCAAGACGTCTTCTCGCCTCTACTTCCTCTAGTGTTGCGGGTGCTGCTGCCCCTACCCAGGATGGCATGACATAGGGGCCACATCCTTGATTTTACCGTCTCTCGCCGACAGAAATTCAACAGAAGTGGCAAAATGGATAGTGTTATTTCTTTCCTGAGTCGTACTCCAAGGACCACAAGTGTGCTGCGAAGAGCGACTTCCTCATGGACTTGGCTAAGGGGGAGGAGGACCCATTGGGGGACATCACTGACTTGGACTTGCAAGCTCTCACTGGACTGGGGCCAGTGACTTCATTCACTGGATTGGGGGACATCACTGACTATGGATTCTATGTTGTTGCAAGTTTCCGTTAGCGGTGTTAAACCTGTGCATTGATGGACACTAGCTCGATACGCATGTTTGTCCACTCTGGGGGTGGTCTAGTGCCTTGGCCTTCCAATCATGCCCCGCGACGGTCCCTCAGTCTTGGTCACCAATGGTGACCGCATGCGCCGCCCCGTTGTTTGCTCCACCGTCGATGTCTCCATCAATGACAAGCGCTTCACCAGTGAGTGCTTTGCACTGGACTTGGCGCGTTCGACCTTGTCCTTTTTGTCCGCTAGCTGCGAACGCTTGGACCCACCGTTTGGGACTTCGCTGCCCTTTTGATGCGTTCTGGTTCAATGGTCGTGCACATCACTGGTTTGTCCTAAGTATCGGAGGAGGAGCCTGTGCCATCACCGACTCCCGTACCGTGCTAGAGGAGCTGCTTCAGTCGTTTGAGGACGTCTTCATCACTCCCCATGGTGTGCCAGCCCAACGTCGATAGGACCATGACACCCATCTCCTTTAGTAGCCTCTGGTGGCTCAGGGACTCGTAGTTCAAGTGGCATTCATTGTAACTACTGTGATAAATATGGACATGGTGAGGATCATTGTTACAAAAAGAGGCGACAGGCTCAGTCTCAGCATACTAGTGATACACTACAGGAGATACTTATGTTACTTCGTCGTCTTGCTATTCCTGCACCTACTAGTGGTATCACTGGAGCTACTGGTTCAGCCACTACTGGAGCTGCTAGTTCTACCACTCCTTCCTCACCACTCTCTGCTGGTACTTCTCAGTCTTCTATCATGAGACCACCATCCACTTCAGGTATCTTTTCATGGATTCTTGACTCTGGTGCTTCTTTTCATATGACACCTGATAGGATTTGTCTTTCCTCTATTTGCACCCCTTCCATTTCTCTCATTGTTCAAACTACTGATGGCTCACCTCTTTCGGTTGTTGGTCGTCGAACTCCTTCATCTTCGTCTTTTCATATTCCCAATGTTACTTATGTTCCTGATTTGACCATGTAGCTTATTTCTACTAGACAACTCACTAATCATGGTTGTCATGTTATTCTTGATTCTGGCTCTTGTCGTGTTCAAAATCTTAGCACAGGTCTACTCGTTGGTACTGGCCCTCGTCGCCGTGATTCTCAATGTCTTTGGGAACTCGATTGGCTTCGTCTTCCTTTTTCTACCTCTGCTGGTCTTGTGGGCTCTGCTTTTCCAACATCGACTTCTTCCTCTTTTGCTCAATGGCATCATCATTTGGGACATCTATGTGGTTCTCGGTTATCCGCTCTTGTCCATCGTGGTGTTCTGGGAAATGTCTCTCGTGATGTTTCTTTAGATCAACGTCCGCTATAAGCAGCAAATAGATTCACCTTCCGTATCCCTCTAGTGGGTATGTGTCACAAATCTCTTTTTGATCTTGTTCATTCAGATTTATGGGGTCCTGCTCCTTTTGTTTCAAAAGGGGGACATCAATATTATGTCATATTTATTGATGATTTCTCTCACTTCACATGGGTGTATTTCATGAAATATCATAATGAAGTGTTATCCATATATAAGACTTTTGCCTGAATCATTCACACTCATTTTGATGCTCCTATTCGTGTATTTCGTGGCGACTCCGTTGAGGAGTATCTTTCGTGTGCTCTTCACCAATTTGTTTTTGAGGAGGTGACTTTGTCACAATTTTCTTGTCTTGGCATGCATGCTCAAAATGGTGTTGCCGAGCGCAAACATCGCAATCTTCTTGAAACTGCTCGTGCTCTTTTGATTTCTTCCTCGCGATGTCCCACCTCATTTTAGGGCTAAAGCCATCTCCACTTGCCACCTATTTAACCAACATTTAGCCCTCATCCGCTCTTAAAGGTGGCATCCCATATGAGTGCCTTTTTGGACATCCTCCTGGATTACTCTAGTCTTCGCCTTTTTTGGATGTTTGTGCTATGTTCTTGCACCTCGTGAAGGCACTAAACCGACCCCTCAATCTGTTGAGTGTGTTTTTCTTAGGTTATAGTCTCTTTGAGCACAAGGGCTATCATTGTTGGGATCTGGTTGCTCATCGTATGCAAATTTATCAAGATGTTACTTTTGATGAGTCTCATTCTTTCTATCCTCGGCCTTCATCTCGTGTGTCTCCTCGGACCGTTGTTGAGCCTTTGTCCTTCTTTACTTTTCCTAATACACCTATCTCCACTAGGCTCTGCCTCCACCACCACTACTACTACAGAAGTGAACTACCGTGGCGGGCATTTTTCAATTTTGCATGGCGGGCATTCTGTCCCCACCACTGCTAGGTCACGGTTAATCGTTCGATTAACCGGTGGCGGGACTCCATGCCCGCCATGCAAAACATATTAACCATGGCGGGCTAGTAACAAAGACCGCCATGGTTAATAAATTAACCATGGCGGGCATCTTTACTTGCCCGCCATGGTTATTATATATTAACCATGGCGGTCTTTGTTAAAAGCCCGCCATGGTTAATTAATTCAGGATTAATAAAAAATAATTCAAAAATATTATAAAATTATAAATTATGATTTAAACCACATATTAAATAATAAAATAAGAGAATATTCACATAAATCTTAAACATGCATCACAATTTAACATTCTACTAATAACATATATATGGACATTCAATTGAAGCATTTAGAGTTTAAAAGTGACCACCGTACACACATCACAATTTACAAAAACTCGATCGAACGATCGATTGATCAATCACGTTTAGCTAGCTAGGTTACAAATCAATGTCCTCCCACAAATAGTCCTTCATGTCTAGCGCTGCGTTTCTCCAAATCCCTAAGTTCCCATAAGGCCTCGTTTGTAGCGAGGTCGCCGTTAGGGTCGAAGAATTTGCCGGTAGGTAGCACAACGCCCTCAACGACGGCCCTACGGATGGCGCTAACCAATTTCTTGAACTTAAGGTCGCCCAAGTTTTCGCTCCAAAATCCTTGCGTGGGTTTTCTTTCGTCGGCTCGGCGCCACGTAGTACGCGTACACGCCACCGCGGGGATATAAATGTACAGTATAGAAACCACCACGTTCTTTGCCCGAAAGGTCGCTACCGCCCGCACGCCGCGATATATGTAGCGTAAAATGGTTAGAATATTATGAGACCATTCAAGATGGACGAGCAAACGAGAGTAATATCTTTGCATATACCTCGTGGTCTCGCCGATCTTCATTTCGTCCCCCATGTTTTCTTTTGCGTATGCTCATCCTCCGATCGTATGACTCGGGGTCTTTCAAGTAATCCTTGTATGCCCCATGCGAAATCTCACGGTGTCATGACTTACAGAAGTTTGTACTATGAAATAGTATAAGTGTCGTGACTTCATTACCGAGGGGCACATTCAAAATGTTTGTAGAGGCCTTTTGGCGTATCATCCAACGAGTCGGCCTAAGGGCACATCCATCTTGAGGGAAGATTAGCCAAGTAATCCAATGACCAATGTGTGCCGTTGTTTGTATACCGCAATGCTACACCATTTTATTTGATTAGAGATAGATTCCAAGTGTTCAAAAAAAAAAAAGTATTGCTTTTGACTTACTTGATATGTTGGGCCGCAATGAGACAACCGGCGTCCGCTTTTGATCTTCTTCATGCACTTACGATGTAGTCCGCCATCTCTCTAACCCTTGCATCGCATAATTTTTGAAAGTGTTCATATTTTTCGCCTTTGCTCGACTTTTCGTTCCTTTGGGCCTCCATCCAAGATCCATTAAATTCGCCACGCCTATATACGCCGGACATAGAAACACAACCGGCCGATCCAATTCTTGGGCTATCAATGCTTGCATCCTGCAAGCACATGTGGTCACGCCATTATATATAGAATCGAGAGCTAGAATTAGTCGTGGTACGAGCGCTGTAATGATCGGTAAACAAACTCACGCAGCGGCATAGAGGGTGACAATGGATTGGTTGAGGTCCCGGCGCCGTAGCAACCGCCACATTTCGCCGAAGCCTATTGGCAAAGTGAAATATCGGTCCAAGTTAAAGAGCTCCTTAGGAACCCCCGAAATGGAACTCCCTCACCCCGATCAACCGCATGCCGATATAATCGGTGGAACCCGCGAAAGTGTCCCACTCCTCTTCCTCGATTAGCCGGCCCTTGGGCACCATGAACTTGCCAAGCTCAAACTAATGCAGGCGGTCCGGGCCGAACCATTGTCCCTACCGATGGGGTATATAATTCCTATACGTAAGGAAAATGTATGTTAGCATCTTCTAGCTACGCACGCATACGCATATGTCCGCCTAAGTTTGGTTGAGATTATCACGCATATACGCACCTAGTGCTGCCGGTCTTCACGGCCCCGGGTTCAAATTTTAGCCAATCTGAGGTCCTTTTCCTTCTTCGCTAGCTCCTTCCCCGGCCTCATCATCTAAGTATTTGTTGGTCGGGGCAAGAATTTCCTTATCTTCTTTTGATAGCTTCTTCTTCCTCGGCGCTTGGGGGAACATTCGGCCTCATCCTCCTTCCGACCGCTCCGAGGCGGTGTTGAGTATCCTATGCATGTTGAATTGAACTAAATTAGCCACCAATTAATGCCTAGTACAAGTTAATTAGCCATACTTTTTTTTTTTTGCTATACCGTCACATTTTCGAAACCTCCTCGACCATTGGGCGCTTGAACGGCGTGGGAGGGACGGCCAACCTTCTTAGGAGAAGGTGTCCTCTTGCCCGGAGCCGTGAGTTGGTGTCTTGCCACCGTCTTCTTCTTCCTGGTTCTTCCCGAGGTGGGTTCGAACGAGGACTTCCACCACCTCGGCCACCATCATCTCCTTCCTGTATTCCGGTGGGTTCGACGAGCACTTCCCAGGCACCTCGCCACCATCGCCGTTGTCGTTATCATCATCGTCATCGCCACCACCACCCGGGGAGAGGGAGGAGGGCTCAGCGGCCGCTACCGCGGAGGTGGTGTCGTCGTCGGTTTCCACAGACAATGTCTTCCTTGTTCCATAGGTACTCCCTCTCCTCCCAAGGTCCTTGAGTACTGCTTTCTCCTTGTTCACCTGGATATCGAGCTCCTCATCACCCGTGGCCTGGTTCTATGGAGGTCGATAAACGAAGGCATACTACGGTGGGACCGCTCGTTATTGTACAACTTAGCACTCGTGGTGGAGCCACCACGGCCAGAGCCCACCTCCTTCTTCTTCCCCTTCCCAAACGGGTATATAGAGTTTGCCCACCGCAGGTTCGACGAGATCGTCGATTGGGTTCTTCCCCCGACATCACTGTACTCACACCTTGGCTTCCTTGGATGTTGTAAAGACCTCTTGTCTTTAATGCCTCTTCTATTTTCTTGTCGACTATGTCCTTTATGGCTTGCTCATAGCCTTGCATCTTAAGGTTTTCCTTGTACCTCTGCCTCGTGTGGTAGTCGCCCGCGTCGGATGCCCAAGAATCCACGGTCTTCCAGCTATACCTCGAGCCCCCGCCCCGAACTTCGGCCACGGTGCTTTCGGGTCTTCCGATTGCCTCGGTCAACCTCATCGTGCTCCCTCCTAGGTTGGAACTCCCCGCGCCTTGGCCTCTTTGACAAGCATCACCTTCTTCTCCACCTCGTCGACCTTTGGGTCATTGTATTTGGACGGGTTGTCTTTCTTCTCGCTTCTTGGGGTGACGGGCATACAAGAAGTCCCGTGTCCTCTCGGAAGGTCTAGCAACGGATTCTCAGATCCCTTTCTCGGCCTCCCTTTCTTTCCGCCGCCATTGTCCCTTATGACCAAAATATCCTACACACCCCGAGGTTGTGCCTCGAGGTCGTTCTTCTTTCATGAAGTTCTTTACCCATTTTCGACTTGGCCTCATACTCTTCGTTAGTCATGAGCTCCGACGAACTCATCCCGCACGGGTTGCTTTAAGAAGTTGTAGGCTTGAAGTGGTGACTTGCCCGTCCTCGCACATAGTGTGTGTACAGATTGTTCCTTAGGTGCGAAGCGCTTTGCTTGCAACGGTTAGCACATACTTCTTGCATTTCTTTTTGTGAAAGCCCGCCTCCCGGCCCTCTCGATAATGGAACAGAGTTGCACGCCTTTCCACACCTTCTTCTTCGCCCTTCGGGACAGTCCCTCCGCCTAGGTAGGTGATGGGCACGGCTTCCTTGGCTACAACGGAGATCCGGTTGCTATAGATGGCCCCGATAGATTCCGCTCCACGGATCTCCATTCGGCCTATCCTCAATATATTACGCACCACCTCGCCTTTTCGGTGCCTCCCGTGCCGGGCCTCTTTTCAAGCCTCGACTTCTTGGACTTCTTGGAGGTGGTGCTCGCCGGCGTCTTTGGGGGGGACCAGATTGTTGCCCCTCCGACCGAGTTCTCTCTTCACCAAACTCCAGACGCAGAGAGGCAAAGCAATGGTAACCGGTCACTGACAACAACTAGAATTAGTCGTGTACTTACATGAGGCACACGACGTTGTGTTAGTCGTATACTTACGTTTTTTGGTTGCGTCGTCCACCCACTCGAGAACCCCGTGTGTCGAGCTCCCGTGGTCGCCGGTCCGGATCAATTTCTTCCTCTCTAAGACGTTTCTTCGTGGCCTTGGTGTCAATTGTTCGCTCTCGTATCCACCGGTCCGTGGAAGAATCGGACGGGAGGCCACATCCTCCTCGCCTCGCCACCTATTGCCGCGATCTTTATGGCTTGGTTCGATGCCATTGGATTCTACGGGGAAGACATAGAGCATTTTATTATAGTAATTTATAATAAAAAAGTAAAGTACAGCGGTAGTATGTAGTATTGCCATCACAGAGTCATCTCAAATTATATTTATTGTATTCCTCTCATGATTACATATATATTTTTCCATTTTACATACAAGAGTTACAAAAAAAAAAAAAAAATTTACAAAGAAATAGATAAAATAGGTACATATTTTCCTTTTTTACATAGTACATACAAAAATACAAAAATAAACAAAAAATGTGTAACAATACAAAAAATATGTAAAAATAAAAAAAGTGTAAAACTGTGTATTTGGCTCGGAAGTACCCAACTATCCTTATCACATCGCGTCTTAAACGGTTGCTTGTATATGTTATACAAGCCGCCCTCGCTTAGCCGCTCACAAGTATGGGGACATTTCATCATCGCCACGCCTCGGATAAAAATATTCACATCATCGCATATGCCACCGCCTCGGCATTAAGATTCAAATCATTACAAATGCCACAAGTAGATAGTTAAAGATAGTAAATGCCCGCCACGGAAAACGAAAAAAACCGCCACGGAAGTTCAACATACAGTAGTTGAGAAAATAGAGTCTAAGGTTGCGACTTAAAAGGAGTTAGAAAGAGAGAGCCACCATATATATGTGACATCCGCCGTGGAATCGCCAAGTCCTCCGCCCGCTTCACTTTCACCCCCCGGCGGGCTGCTAAATTTTCACGGCGCCGCCGAAATGTCACCACAAATCCCAAATATAGATAAAGTATGGCAAAGTGGCATTCGTGACACGGGGCATAATATATAGATCAATATTTGCTCGCTTAATAAATAATCTAAAATGTGAAGTTGCATCATGGGCGTGGCATTCGCATATGCTCGCTTAATAAATAATCTAAAAATGTTAAGTTGCATCATGGGCAAAGATATGATCAGTAACCATCATCATAGAGCATCACAGGCAAAAAAAAAAATGGCGAATCGGGGCATCACGAGCATCACAGAGCATCTCGGGAGCATCACAAAGATCCGCGAGCATCACAGAGCATCTCGGAGCACGGACGGGAGGAGCGGGGCGGGCAGCGCCGGCACAAGAGGGACGGGGAGGAGCACACCGAAAAACGGTGAACGACGGGGAGGAGCAGCGCACGGCACAGCAGGGCGGGCGCGGAAGTCGAAGAGGAGCGCCGCGACGCGCCACAGCTAGGGACGGGAGGCAGGAGGCCGCGCACACGGCGCCGGACGGGGCGGGCGTCGGGAGGAAGCGGCCACGGAGGGGGAGGAGCACACGGGCGGAGCTGGCCGGACCTCGTCGGAGAGGAGCACGGGAGGACGAGGCGCTCGGCGACCACGCCGGAGGAGCGCCGCGTGGACGCCGGGAGGAGCACACCGGGCGGGGCGGCGGACCTCGTCGGAGAGGAGCACCGGAGGACGAGGCGGATCTGCCGGAGTCCCCCTACGGCTGGGGTTTCCCAGCCCCAGCCCGGCGGATCCGGAGCACGGGGAGGGAGGACGGGATGGAGGATGGGAGGCGAGGGCGAGGCGCGAGGCGGAGAGGTAGGACGTGGAGGCGAGCAGGCCGGCGGCGGCGGGGCGGCGGCGGAATTTGGTACTTTTCTGGGTGAGAGTGAACCGGGCGCGGACTTGGGCGATTCCAGATGGCGCCCCCTATATACACGCCATTTTGCGTGGCGGGCATTTTACAATGCCCGCCATGGTTAATTGAATAACCGTGGCGGGCATTGTAAAATGCCCGCCATGCAAAATCGATTCACAAAATGAATTTGTAAAATTCATAACAATTGAAATATTCATTCAAAAATTCAAAAATTTTGTGTGGCCTCCCCGTGAGTATGTGTACCCATGAAAAATGTGAAACTTGAATTTTGAATAGTTCTCGCATGATTTAAAAATACAGTCTTTAATTGACAAGTCGGGACGTTTCGAGCAAGTGCGGCGATTTCCAATACATTTTTAGTTCCATTACATAAATGTCGTGACATATATATTTGGTTCCATTACATATTTGGTTCTATTACAAAAGGATCGACTTATTTTTTTACCGGGCTGCCACCTTCTTCTTCTTCGACCGTCCGTGCGGCACCGGGGCTTTGTCTTGTTCTTGATGACATTCCCCACACGCGTGTCTCGACTTCCTTGATCTTGGTTGGATGATCGGTAAAGAGCGTAAACTCGCGTAGTTGTTGTACTCTTCAGATTCTCGCACTCCATCGGCTCCCACGATCCTTTGCTTCCCTCCCACGATCGCATGTAGTTGCTTTTTACCTGCGATTTGGGCACCGGGTAGTAGGCTACCTAGGCCACGCGACTTGCGAAGTACCCACTCATCATCTCCGTACTTTCGAGTCGAACGGTGGTTAACCCTACCTCGTCCCACGCCAACCGCAGCTTGGCTTGACCCAATCGGCACCGAAAAATGGGTATCCGTAGCTCTACGCCATAATCAAGTTCCCAAATCTCTTGGATTTGCCCATAGTATGTCTTGAGTTCCTTGGTGGCCATGTCAATGCCCTCATACCGGACACCGGCCGTACGCGGACGCGCTCTTGTTGTCCTTTTCTTTCGTGTGGAACCCGTATCCGTTGATGTCATAACCTTGCCATGTGATGATTTGGCTAGATGGGCCGTATGCAAGCATCGATTCTTCGGATCTCGCGTTTAGGGGTATCCCTCGTTTCTCGATCCACGTTGTGAAATTCAACTGGTGTTGTCTCGCATACCCACCCGTCCGTCGTCCGCCCACGCTTGCCGCGAATTTCCTCCGGATGCTTCTCGGCCCACGTTTCCATTGATACTAACTCGTTCGAGCGTCGTCATGGGCTTGTTCGATTGTTTCTTGGTCAATATCGTTCAGTACTTTCCTTCCCGCGCAGCCCATGCCCGCATGTCCCGCCTTCGTGCGGGTGGTCGGAAGGCCGATTGCATTTCCATCCCGGATGTATCTAGTGCAGCCCGCTTAATGACCTCCCCGTGTTGTGTATGCCTCGATCATAGAGCCCTCTCGGGTATGCACTCCGCAGGACGGATTCGTTAAGAGAGGACATGAAGCGCTCGTTCGTCCACATCTCGTTCGTAGAGAGGCCCCGTTCTTCTATCTCGACGACCATGTGTATCATGAGGTGTGGCATAATATCAAAGAAAAGACGGTGGTAAGCACATCTCGAAATGGCATATAGTCTCCGCTGATGAACTCTCTTTCGGTCGCGGGGAGGTCATTTTCAGCGATGACCTTCTCTCGTGATGCGATTAAAAAGTAGCACATGCGTGTAACGACCATCTTCACGAACTCGGGGCGATGCACCTAATCACAATTGGAAGGAACACCGTCGGCATGACATGGCGGTCATGGGCCTTGAAGTTTGACAAAGGTGAGGTCTTTCATCGATACAATGCTCTTCAAGTTGGAAAAATGTAAACCGGTCGGCACTTTGACATCCCCGAGCCATTTGCAAAAATTCCTCTTTTCATCCCGTGTTAGATTGTAGCTCGCGGGCCGGAAGGTCGACTTTTTCCGCTATTCCCCGAGGGTGTCAAGTGAAGTTCGGGCCCGATGCCCATGTCGGCAAGATCCCGACGTGACTTGACACCGTCCTTCATCTTAGTCTTGATGTCTAGGAAAATCTCGACCAAGCTCTCGAAGAGAGATTCTTCCGTAGATGCATGTTATCGATGGCATGGGGTGTATAGAGCATCTTCCAAAGTATGGCGGTACTTGAAGAAAATCGACCGCTTCTTGAATGGGACTTTGGCCGGTGCCGGTTTGGGTTACGCCTTCTCGCTTCTTCTTCTTCTTCTTCTTCTTCTTCTTCTTCTTTCTTCCACGCCTTTTGTTCCGCTTAAAAACTTCTTCTTTTGCCTTTGGCTCACCGCTTTCTTCTTCTTTCCAAACTCGTGGTTTATGTTCTTCACCATTTCAAACACCTTTGGCCCGTACTTTACCCCTGTCCGGCTCCTCCGTTTCACCGACCGGCTCGCCCAAAAGTACTCATCCATCGATGTTTCCGGTACTGTGTTCTTTGCGGAGGAATTTATGATGTTTCATGTACACCGCCTTTTGGGATCCGCTAAGGTAAGTGGAGCGGTATTCTCAATGCAAAAGCTCGTGACCATTATCATGCCAATTCCTCGATAACGCTCAATGAGCACATCTATATCAATGCCTCGGCTGCTTTGGTCCGGAAATGAGCATGGCTAGAAGAAGATATTTGCGCTTGAGACACTCGTAGGGAGGCGGGTTGTATATGGTGAGGGTGACCGCCGTCTTTGTCGCGAAACTACGAGGTCTCCGAACGGATTCATCCCGCCGCACTCAAAAGCGAACCTTACGTTCTCGGGCTCGCCCCAAACTCCTGAACATGGCATCGATGCGTTTTCACGTTTTGGCATCCGAGGGGTGTCGCAGCCTGCCATCGCCTCTTCGTGGCGTTCCGCCGATGCATGCCGTGACATCGCCTTGGCATCCTCCGGGTTCCCAAAATTGCACGCAGCGATCGAGCACGGGTAGGTACCACAATCGATAGGGGCGGGGATCTTCCTTCGGGTGTAACCCTCTTCTTCCTCGCCCTCGGGGAGGTGGCATCCGCTTCTTCTTGCCCGTCTTTTGCTTCTTGGGCCCTCTCGACGGTCCCTCCTCATCGGTGGCACGACAGCCCGGCATTCCTCTTGTAACGACTCACGCCGCATCACGGACGGTTGTAAGTCCGCATAGTCACCCCGTATAGAATACGGTGGTTAGGGCACGCATGAAACTTCCTAAGCTTCATCGCCACCGGACGAATCGCCTTCTTCGCCCGATAGGTATTGGCGGGCACCTTATTCCCCCTCGGGTAAAACGATTGTCACCGAGGTGCCGTAACAGTCATTGAAGCTCGTGGTTCGACCACCCGTGGCGAGCCTTCATCATCAACATCGTTAGGTTAAAACGTAGCACCGTGCAATCCTTCGGACATTTGCCGCCGTCTTTGTAGAGGGTCAATTGCCGCCGCTTCATCTGTCTAAAATTCTCGAGCCACCTTGGATTGCCAAACAACACGTCATCTTCATCTTTGAGGTTAGCAATTTCCTCGAAAAGAGCGGCATCCTCGGGCGACATGTCATCAACTCATCGATCGTTCACCATCATCTCCACCCGCATTGTCGTCCGCAATGTCTTCAAGCGGTTCATCTACGGTGATGTAATCGCGATTATCAACTTTTTCACGCCCTTCGTCCCACCACCGTTGTTTCCGCGTTGCGTTCGACGGGGGTCCTCCGGATGAACCGCCGCGACACTCGGTTCTTTTCACCATGATACGTCCACCACGGTGTACCTCGGCTCCTCGATGAAACCATACCGCACCAAGTGCTCCACGACATCGTCATCCTTGTGTAAGAACAGATGCTTGCACCGATAGCACGGGCACACCATTAGTTCGAACCCCGATCGATTCGATGCTTCGCGCGACGGGCGAAAACTTCTTTTCGCGACATGATCAATCGAATTCCAAACTCATCCTCGGCATGTACATCCAATCCCTATTCGGCGCCATGGTCGACGGCCTACTCAAATTAATTAAACCAAAACAAAAAGTGCGATCGATGATTAGAGATCGAAATATCGATGAAAAAGACCACGTACACTTCAAATGAGAGGGGAGAGAGGGGAGGAGAAAGAGGGAGAGAGGAGGGGGGGAGAGAGAGGGGGGAGAGAGGAGCTAGCTTGAGAGGGAGAGAGAGAGAGGAGAGAGGGGGAGAGAGAGAGAGGGGGGAGAGGGAGAGAGAGGGGGGAGGGAGAGAGAGAAGGAGAGAGAGAGGGGAGAGAGGAGCTAACTTGAGAGGGAGAGAGAGAGGGGAGAGATCAAAACTAGATCTCAAAAAAAGAAAGGGAGAGAGGGGTGAGAGAGAGGGAAAGAGGGGGAGAGAGAAAAGAGGGGAGAAAGAGGAGAAATACCCCTAACGGTGCCAAACTTCAATCAAACCAAGGGCAAAACCTTCCCCGAAATGGTGATTTCTAGAGTTTTGAAGCTCAAAACCCTAGAAAATGGCGAAAATCCCGGGGGAAGAAGAAGGTTGGGGCTGTATTTATAGAGCGAGACTTTTCCGTGGCGGGCATTGTAATATAGCCGCCACGGTTAATATACATTAACCGTGGCGGGCATCTTTACAATGCCCGCCACGGTTAATGTATATTAACCGTGGCGGGCATCGCGTTACAATGCCCGCGACGGTTAATCGATTAACCGTGGCGGGCGTTGCCTTGGCCGGGGCTGCCACGCCAACTATTTTTGCGTGGCGGTTTTAAAATTGCCCGCCACGTAAAAATAAAAATTAAATGCCGCGCAAAGTTCAATTCTCAGAGTAGTGAGCCGAACTAGTCGGGCGGCGCTGGCCGCATGAGCTCCCGAACGCCGGGGCGGGCGAGGTAGCTTGTGGGCACCACGAACCGCCGGGACTCGGCGCCCACGTGATATACACGCGGCGAGTAGCCCTTGGCGCCCGCCGCGCGCCGCCTCGCCTCGTTTCGTCGTTGTCGCGGGTCCACCGCGGGGGCTGCTCTCTCCCAGTATAGCTGCTTACTGATCTTCTCCTCCCGCATAACGCCTCGGCGCGGAAGTAGCCCATGACCATCATCGCAACCAACGGCGAATTTTACTTTTTCTCGATCGATGGATGCAATGCAAGCGAGAGAAGACATTGGTTTTACGTAATGTAACCTCCTAAATTACAGGCCCACATGCACTTATAATTTTCATTAAGACCTCTCGATCATTATGCACGAGTTCCCAATAATCTAGAAAGTGCTATTAATCTTCCGAACAGATCTCATTAACAAGTCACTCCAAAGATTACAACACTTTATTCAAAATACATCGAGTAAACGGCGGAAGGATTACATAACCATAAGTTTACAAACCATTTGTTCAAATATGTAAACTTAAATATCATTATTACAAGCCTGATATTATTGGAGTAACATTATACAAATAAACATTGACAACCCCGCCTCGAGGGTTGAACTCTACTCGTCCTCCTCTTCTGGTACACCGTCATGCGTGAGGGACCAAAACAAACCTGCTCATGACCAACTCCCCGCAACAAGGGGTCAAAGAACCCCGAGTACGGGAGTACTCAGAAGACTTACCCGACTAAAGAAAAATAGGAGAAGACTCAGGAATGCTGGTCTTAGGAGTCAAGGTAAGGCTTTAGCAAGAATCAAGAATTCTTTTTGCAGAAAAGCTTACTATAAGTGAATCCTTACTTTCAATAATTTTTAATTCAGATTAGTAGCTCATATACTCTAGGTTATCCTATTCTAGAGCAAACATATTTTCTTATTCCAACTCTCTTTCCTCAAAACCATATTCCATCATTTACTACGATGAATGGGCGGAAGAACGGGTCTCCATATCCGGTGAAGCAACGGCGATTCATGAACCGATTATACCCGTACCGGGGATCCCTAACCACACGACATATGTAGTACCCAAACTTGCATATATCAACCTTTTCTCAGATTTGCCCAAAAATCGGGAACGAGGCCTGCGCCACACCCGAGAGCACGATTACTCCACCTCCCTACCCCGTCCCTAATGACGGTTTGACCCGGTAGGGTGGGTACACGCTACTCCCGCCATCTCTCCACTCCCGGTGCGTGGTTGCCATTCCCGATTTGGCTCCACCGAGATCCGGCTTACGGAGTATGTGGCTAGTTAGGGTCGACCGACACAGGGTGATCGCCGGTCGACGTGCCATTGACCAAAAGGTCTCGGGCGCAATATGCGTTCAAAAAGTCCCGAACTTAACAATCCAAACAACGGGACGGTCCTTAAACGACCAACACGGGACAAACACGGCTAGGTATCCCACGGCTTTCAACCTACGTCCCGTCCGATCTCAAATTCATCACTACATCTCTTTCTTTTTCCAAAACAAGACCATCTTCTCAAATAAAACATTTTGATAAAATAGCTTAACTAATAAAGCAAGGCTAAGTATCACTAAGCATTTTCGAAATAAACAGGTTAACAAGGGTGGTATTTCAATAATCAAGGATGATAATGCAAAGAATTAGGTTATCACTCGGCTCCTAGTACTTAATGCAACATATCATAAACATAAGTGTAAAAGCTTTGTAAAATACAAGGAAAGGTTTAAATGTATCCGGGGCTTGCCTTCGTTGACGGAATAAACTATCTCTTCGAAAAACCGAGAGAAATCCGAACCCGCTTCCCTTTGGATAAAGAACCTCCTCGGAGACGGCTCGATTTTTGACACTCTCGATCTCGTTCACTACACGAAACAATGTATGTCTCAACATGATGCTATATATTTAAATATGATGCTTACAGGGTGCATGAAATGATAACAACTTGAGTACAACTTTCCTTCACGATAAAGTCGCAACCCAACAAAACTAATTTGTTGAACTACTCTACAAGATATCATCACCATTGCCTAAGGAGTTCTCAAGGACCACTTGATTGTGATATGATCCAAGTTTCACAAAACAACCCAAAAGTCACACAAAAACATAAATTACTTGACTCTAAACAAATTATAAATCACATGAAATAATAAAACATAGAATAGAAAATAATTTAAACTTGTCAAAACGACTCCAAACTTTTTATACAAGTAGAACACATCATAAAATAGTACCAAATAAATTTTCATGATTTTTGAATAAATATTTTATTTTCTAAAAATCATAGAAGATGCATTTTTCAATTAAAGATTGTATTTTTAAATCATGCAAAAACTACTCAAAATCAAAGTTTCAAATTTTTCATAAGTAGATATACTCATAAGAAGGTTCTACAAAAATTTTTCAGAATTTAAGGAGCTATTTTCAAATTTCTATGAATTTTGAAAAAAAGAATCGACACTATTCAAAAGTAAAGAAATTGATAAATCGATTTTAAAACAAAATGCAGACCACGGATTTGAAACCGCCCAACATCCCGCGGGCCCGGCCTTTGTGTGGCCTACCTGTTGCTACGATAAAGTCGGCCCAATCGGCCGGCCATCGGCCGCCGGCGGCGGCCGCCGGCGTTGGCCGAAAAGCTTCGCCGTGGCGGCGACTCCTCCGACGACTAGACCTATCTCTCTCGACTTCCCTCGACCTCGCGGACCTCATGGCACCCCGAAAAACCGAGACCTAGAGCACGGCGGCAACCATACCGGCGGCCATGGCGGCACGGCGGCGGGCGGGCGGCGGCAACGGCCAATGGGGCTTTCCGTCGGCGGCGGGGACACCGGCGACTCCGGCACCATCGGGCGAACCCGAGCCCTCGCTTAAATGAACCTAATCGACCCCTACGCGGGACGCGGCTCACGCCGCGGACGAGCGAGGAACGCTACGCTGGACGCGCTACGCTACGGCGGAGCGGAGGCGACGCTGAGCTTCGTCGGCGTCCGGCGTTCCGGCGACTACTGCGGCGAAGAAAGGAAAACGATCGTGGACACGAGCATGACCACAAGCTCACCCGACGGCGATCGCGCCCGATGGTTTTGGCGGAGACGAGGCGGAGGGTGATCGGCGACGGTGGCGTGGCGGCGGTGCTCCCCCGTGGCAACGATGACGTTAAAGTCTTGTGCGGACCTCGCCGCGAAACGAACGAGTCGCTCACGACCACGGCCTCACGATGGTTCAAAAAGCACTAGATTGTTTTCCTCGGGGCTCACCGAACAACGGGCGACGGCGGGATGAATCACGGCGCGGCCGCTGTCGTCCCCGTGGAGGAAGAAGGTGGCGCACGAGCGTGTCCCGCTATGAGGCGGGGCACGAGTTAGCTCAATCGAACCGCAAATGAGTTGCGAATCGGATGGTAGAGTCAATTTGGGTGGTCGGAGTTCGGCGACGCGACGGCACAAGGCGGCGGATGGAGGTGGCCAAACGGCGCTGAAGAAGAAAAAAAAAGGAAGAAGACGACGCCGGCCGCGTTTTATAGAGCAAGGAATGGATGGACAGATGGAGGAAGACGTCGCGAAGACGGCGGTAGCCGGTGACGCTACGAGGGCGGCGAAGAAGGCTCGAGGCGGCCACGCGCGCCGCCGGCAGCCCATGGAGGGAAACGGGGAAATCCCATTTCTTGTAGCATCAAACTTAACCTTTTCTGAAATTCATCAAATTCTCCCCAAATTTGAACTAAACTTGAAAAACTCCAAAAAGTGACTTAGCCTAATTTTTCAAGATCTACAATTTTCACAATTGGAAGATTTTTAAATTCGGCCTCTAAATATGACTTTTTGAAATGGAGTCAAAAAGGGACAATTTTGAATTCAAAATTACTTTCAAAATTATTCAAAAACTTCAAAAACTTTGTACACCTCTTTTGTACATCAAAACAAGATCTACAACTTGGCTTTTTGAAAGTTTTTGCAAATTTTGCTTAGATTTTGAATTATGGAGAAAAGGGGTAAAAGAGAGAATGGAATTAGGGTTTTTCAAAGCTCAATTCAAACTTGAATTTGATCCAAATTTCAGTTTCCCAACCTATATTATCGAACCATCATACAACAACACACTTAGGACCAAAAACATAAATTTAAAATTAATCACTCTAAAATTCTTAAGCACACACATTTCTCTAAAAATATAAACTTATTTTAATTCGATGCATTTCAAATTTTCTAATCATGCATGCTTTGCGATGATCATGATGACATGGCAAAATTTTATTTGATTAACACCAGGGGTGTTACAGTTTTAAATAGTCTTGTAGAAGTCCTGGCTGGTGTATGCGTTGCCACGCCGGCGCGCAAATGAACAACAGATGGCGCGGCGGCCAAGGCCAAAACGCTTCGGCATCCTCCTCGATCCTCGACATCACCAGCAACGACACAAGGAGACGCGGTGCACAAGCGTCGATCAGAGCCGCAGGGCGAGTCCAGACCAGATCACTTGCAAATTCCAATTGCAAGTTGCATCTGCTGATCTGCAAGTGCAACATGGCACCAAAGAAAGAAGAGTAGATATGTGTTGAGGTAATTTGTATTTCATAAATTAGAATTCTAAAAAGCTTGTCTAGAGTGTTATTTATTTAACACACATATATTGTTGGCCTTTTATGTCTTGTGACTTTTTTTTACATGGATTCATTCGAAGACACTTTTTTCTAAAGCATTTGCCATTAGCAACTCCAACCCAGCTATGCCAGTAGATGGTGTTGCTGGACAACAAAAAGAGGCAGAGGATGCGGCCATTGAGCTGGTTCCCAGTGAGTATTCAAGAGGCAGAATGAAGAGGACATCATGTTGATGAGCAAGCCACCGTTGATCATCGCGGCACTGATGATGATTTGATAGCTAACTAAGGGGAAGGGGGTCGATCTGATTGAAGTGATGAACTTGGAACACATTGAGTCTGATCCAGGGCTTAGGATTCCAATTGATGATTTTCATACCAACATAAGAGATAAGAGATGAAGTTAGATTGGCTTATGTGGCAAGGGGTCCTACTCGAGTTGGTCATGGTGATCTGCAAGACCATTCTCATAGAAATTTTTGTGATAGGTACACAAACATCCTTGGCTGGAATATAGTGGAAAGATGTAGCATATTACTTCTATTGCTTTCTTTTTAGGCAAGATCCTCTGGATAACAAATTTGGTCATACTACCTTCACTAAAATCGGAAATGATTCTGCAATTTTTTCCCTACAAAATCTAGCAACGAGACACGAAAAAAGAAGAAGAAGAAGAAGAAGAAGAAGAAGAAGAAAGCCCTGTCCAATCCGAAAAAGTGGCAAAAAAAAAGGGAGATGCTATATTTCAATCGCCTGAAAAAACCCCGTGATTTTAGGCGATCAAGCTTCCCGTCCGATTTTCATCTAGCGGCCGGTCGGAGCTCCGACATTTGTCCATCTTCCTCCTCTCGTCGCTGCATGTTCATCTTCTTCGCCTCCCCGCCCTCTCGTTTCCACGCTCCCCCACGCCACCCGCCACCACCCCCGCCACGGGGGGCTAGGGTTCGCCGGAGCTTCGCGCTCGGCGAGCTAGGGCCGGGACCCTAGCGAGCTCCGGCGAACCCCTAGCACCGGCGGCGACCACCCTCTTCCACCACGGAGGAGACAGAGAAGACAGATCGATCTATAGGAAGAACAAACTCACATAGGGGAGGGGAGGAGGAGGAGGAGATGCTCGCCGAAGAGGAGAGAATAAGGTAGAGGAGCTACCGGAGAGGAAAACGACGGCGAGGATTTTGCGATCGTGTGAAATCAGTTCGGGATTTCAGGCGACACATGTATAGGAAAAGTGAAAAAATAATGATAAATAGAATAAAAATCGAGCCAGTTCAACTGCTATGCCCGCTCTTCTTCTTCCTCACTTGACTTGCCATTTCTCGCTGACCTCTAACCCTAACCGCCCATGGGCAAGGGGCCCCTCTTGCCGCCGCCATCGCCACTGCCACCGCCGCCGCCACCGCCACCGCCACCGCCGCCGCCGCCGCCACCCCCACCTCCGTCCCTGAGGCGCCGGTCTTCCACCCCACAGAGGAGGAGTTCGCCGACCCCCTCGCCTACGTCGCCAGTATCCGTCCCCTCGCCGAGCCCTACGGCATCTGCCGCATCGTCCCGCCGTCGTCATGGTCCCCGCCTCACGCCCTCGATTTCAACTCTCTCTCGTTCCCCACCAAGAGGCAGCCCATCCACCGCCTCCTCGCCCGCCCCGCCCCTGCTGACCCCGACACCTTCCTCCTCGACTATCGCCGCTTCCTCAGGGCTTCCTGCGCACATCGCCGGGGCCGCAGGAAGGGCCTTCCCTAAGTCTCCTGCTCTCTCGGATGGTCGCCCGCTCGATCTCTGCCGCCTGTTCCATGCTGTCAAGCGCTTCGGCGGCTACGACGGTGCTTGTGAGGGGAAGCGCTGGGGCGACGTGGTCCGCCTCGTCGACGACAAGGCGCCAATGCACATATCAGAGTGTGCCAAGCATGTGCTTGCGCAGCTATATTATGAGCATCTATATGACTACGAAAAGTTCGCCAGCAGATCGGTGTCACAGGATGGGAACAAGGGAACACAGTCAGGAGCTGAATCTGATGATCAGCCATCGGTTTCTGGTTCACAGGATGAAGAGAGCAACAAATCTGATACTGGGGAGACGGTTAAGGAGGCTACAGGTGTTAAAAGCGGAAAAGGAGGAAGGCCTCCCGCAAGAAATTAGGCAAAGAGACATCTCATGGTCGTTATGGAAGTGGTGGTTACATCACTGGAAATAATGTGGCATCTGCTGGTGCTCGGAAGCGGAAGAGGAGGAACTTTGATGCTGCGGTTACTGCAGTCAATGAAGTGCCTGCTGGTGTCCGAAAGAGGAAAAGGAGAAACTCTGATGCTGCGTCTACCATGCTAATTAATGAAGTGGATCAAGTTTGTGAGCAGTGTAGTAGTGGGTTACATGGGGATGTCATGCTCCTGTGTGATCGCTGTGATAAAGGCTGGCATCTGTACTGTTTGTCGCCGCCGCTCGAGCGAGTGCCTCCAGGGAACTGGTATTGCTCAGATTGCCTAAACTCTGATAGAGACTGTTTTGGGTTTATCCAAAGGAGGAAGTCCTGCTTGCTTGAGACTTTCCGGCGGTTTGACGAGAGGGTGAGAAAGAGATGGTTTGGGCAGAAGAATCCCAGCCGCCTCCAAATTGAGAAGCAGTTCTGGGAGATTGTGGAGGGAAGGTAGGGGAACTAGAGGTTATGTATGGGAGTGACTTGGACACTTCAATTTATGGGAGTGGGTTTCCTCGTCTCGGTGATCCAGTGCCATCATCTGTGGACCTAGAGATGTGGCAGAAGTACTGTTCAAGCCCGTGGAATTTGAACAATTTTCCAAATCTGCCTGGCTCAGTTCTTAGGACAGTCAAGGATAAAATTGCTGGTGTAATGGTCCCGTGGCTCTACATAGGGATGCTCTTTTCATCATTTTGTTGGCATGTTGAGGACCACTGTTTCTATTCAATAAATTATTTGCATTGGTACGCATAAACTCCCCTTGAACTAGCTTCTTGCAAATAGTAGGAATTGATAGTATTGAGTGTTTCCCCATCTATGTCTTGCTGCTTTGTTATATTATGATTAATTTTGGAGAACATCTTAATCTGTTACTTTTTGAGTAAGCCAGTGTCAATGACTGAACTTTAGATAGGTGGATTTGTAAATACATTAAACACTAAGGACATCCAGATGTTACCTTACTTTTACTCTGTAGTTGAAGAGAATTTGGAACACATTGTAGAAACCTGCACATACCATTAAATCGAACATTCATGGGCCCTCTGCTTTCATGCTTGCAGCATGTTTGGATATGCAATTTTCATCACTTAATTATTTTTTTTTTTTCTGGTTCATAGGTTAATTTCATTGGTTCTGAAATTTTTATAGAGCTTATTTAAGAAATGCACCTATTTTGTAATTAATCATGATCCATTTAGGATCACTTAGCTGTGTCAAGACATTGAGTGGTTCGTGTGAAAACTAATCTTCTATATTCCATGCTTTCCCCTTTCAGTATTTATGTGTTATTAGACATCAAAGAGAAACACAGTTACTCCCTCCATTCCAATTCACGTCATTCCAACTTTCTTGGAGAGTCAAAGCATCTCAAGTTTGACCAAAATAAGAGAGGGAATTACAAAGATTTATGACATCAAATAGGTAATACTATGAAAATATAATTAATGAAGAATCTAATTATACTTATTTGGTATCATAAATGTTGTTATTTTATTATATATAAATAAATTCGGTCAAACTTGAGATGCTTTGTCTCTCCACGAAAAGTTGGAATGAGCGTATAATTTGGGATGGAGGAGTACCTTGGAAGTAGTAGTTCCACCATGGTCAAGTACTGTGAAGGATGCTACTGCCGAAGAGTTGAGAAAACATGAACTGAGGGCACCTTCATTAGTTTCTGATAGTAAAGCTTGAGTACCCAACTAACCACAGCAATGTGTGGATAGGTTTAAGTAGGAAATCAAACAGTAAAAAGATGGGAAAAATGATTGTTGTCGTGTTCATCTACTTTAAGAGCATCACATGTCATTAGCATTAGGTAAACTTAAGGTGATGATTGAGATTTTTTTTCACAAGAACTATAGACTTACCGGACCCACATTGCTGCATCTTTCTATGCACCAATATCATATATTGTATTCCTGTTCCTCTATAGTAATCGGGCATGAAGATTGATGCTTAAAGGACTTTTTATCTGGGTAAAGAGGCTTTGTCATGTACTGCCAGAAGCATTGAGTTCAATGCAGTCTCCAATTTATTTTCTAGCATTTTTTAGCAGCACATGATGGCATGCACACACTATAGACAAAATGTTCTTAGTCAACAATACAGTGGCATGCTTCGATTGTGCCATTGAAATCTGTGCAAGAGTATTTGTCGTGATTATCTTATATGGCAGGAGACAATGTCTTGAAAGCACATAACATCATATATTCTTGGACAAAAAAGATTATAAAACATCACATATTTATGAATGAACAAAAATTTCTGATCTTATATAAGAAGTTGTATGTTAACAAAACATGTAGTCACTTCCATCTTATATCACAATGTGATTATTCTTGTTGTGCTTCAGGGGTGAGCCAAAATTTTGGTATGGGGTGCCTGGAGCAAAAGCAAATGCCTTTGAGCAGGTATATTACATCATTGCCGACAATATCAATATCTCTGTTCATAAAACTGCAATGTTCTGATGTATGGGTATCAATCTTCACACATGTAGGAATATCTTTTTATTTTGTTCTTCACTTAGGTGTACAATCAATACGGGTCCTCTCTTTTATAGACCTGGCTGACTTAGCTCCTAAGGAATATCCTAACCGAATCAATCTAACTTATCTCTTTCGTAACAAACCAAACCCATCTAATCTAACCTGCCTGGTACTGTTCACGCACTACAGTACCTGCATGGGCCCCTAGGCCGGCTCAATTGCCATTACACAGTACCGTTCAATTTTGACCTGCTATTGTCATTCTCTTGCTTTGCATGTCCTTGTTAGCCAAAAACAAGAGGCAACTTGCAGAAAAACCGTATTATAGTTAAAAAAAAAGTATTGATAGTTGGGTTGCTAAATTTTGATGGTATTATAGTTGAGGGTCAAAACTTCGACAAAAAAAAGAGTTCATGTGCCAAAAACGGGCTTAATTCTTTTTACTACTAGAAGCAATTACTATTTATCAGTATTCAGAAAACATTGATGGTTATAGTACTTGGGGTAGTTAAATAGTTTTATAGATCAATTTTTATCTATATGTATATATACATTCTTGTAAAAGTTCTTTGTTTCTTAAAGTATGATTATTTGTTCTGGAGTAT
This sequence comes from Hyparrhenia diplandra, assembly GCA_015847255.1. Taxonomy (NCBI): domain Eukaryota; kingdom Viridiplantae; phylum Streptophyta; class Magnoliopsida; order Poales; family Poaceae; genus Hyparrhenia; species Hyparrhenia diplandra. The sequence goes on along the minus strand of JADLZK010004182.1, from coordinate 36,281 downwards.
CATTGGTCCTCTAAAAGAGGAGATGTGCAATAATAATACATTGTCTTGTAGTATTATGTTTGTACATTGATATTAGGGGGAAACACCGTGTATATTTGGTTCGAGTCGCGGTCTCCTCGCATTGCACAGGCGAGGGTAAGGCTTGCGACTGACACCCTTCCCCAGACCCTGCACAGAGCGGGAGCTCTCTGCACTAGGTACACCTTTTTTATATATATTAGGGGAAAACATACACGGTGTTACCAACTTACTATGTGATTTTTGTTACCAAAATCCTGCTTACAGCTGTCTGCAAGAATTGCTACTTCTATATTATTTGTAATTTTATGTTTTAATATATACAACTGCAGGTTATGCGCCAGGCCTTACCTGATCTGTTTGATGCACAACCGGACTTGCTTTTTCACCTTGTCACAATGCTGAATCCATCTATTTTACTGAGCAGCAAATAGCGTTCCAGTTTATAGCGTGATGCAGGTTGGTGGAAGCTTTCTTTCCTCACATCAGATACATTCTGATACAGCTGATATTCATGGATGTTTGTTGACATGATCTTAGCATTGTTCAATGATATGGATTTTTTCTTCTCACTCTTAAAATTCTGCCTGTGCATAATTGTACAACAGTACAAGTATTCCTTTACTGGTTTTGTTCTATATATGTCAAACTACCGAAATTAAATATCAGTGGGTTTCTTAGGTTTAGAAGACAAGAACTGAGCTTGGCTCAGTTGGCTAGATGTGTGTATAAATTCCTATCACTCAGGTCGAGTTCTCTTTGACTCGAATTTGGTTGCCTGTTTCTTCATATGTAGTTGTTAAGGGCGTCGAACCCCTGGCTGGCTGGACCTCGGCTACGTAGCTCGTAGCCGCGATCTGTCTTCTCCGGTGAGGTTATCCCCCTCTACCGCAGGCTTAGTTGAGAGAGAGAGAGAGAGAGAGAGAGAGAGAGAGTTAGGGATAACGATCTTTGCTTAATCCTCAAGTCTCGTGATTACAAGAATATATGGCCAATGACCCAACCGAATGGAGAAGGCTCTCCTTGATTCTAGGAATTACCAAAACAACTAATTAATCTAAGTTTCCTCCTAGCCACTAGAAGCTGGCTCCTCCAGCGCATGACCAGCGCCGGCGTGCGTCGGCGGGCGCCGCCGGCGCCCTGGCATATGGGCGACCATACATGACAGTAATGCTGTCAAGTTCGTTTTAGGTTGGTTGAGTATTTTTTTTTTTTATCTACTAAAAGCTAGAGTACTTTCGATTTGATATTTCTTGAAAAACATGCCAGTGGTCCCTAAATTTGTCCAAGTATATTATCGAGGTCCCCAAAGTATTAACGCAGTTTCATCATGTCCCTATACTAGCTAGGTGGTTTACCATTTCAATGATAACGTGTATGCTAACAAGGTGTGATATGCTGGCGTTGTATGCTTAGAAGGCGTGTTATGCTGACATGTATTCTAGCAAGGTGTTAGACATTTAGATTAAGATGATGGTAGGGATGCCAAGTAGGTGGAATAACACTGAGTATGCAGGTTTTTATTAGGGACTTGGAACTTCAAATTAGTAGTTCATGGACCTAGATGACATTCCCAGAAAAGTTTGAAGGACTGCTGGTATATTTCACTCATGCCCTCTTTTTTTTTTTTTTTTGGTTTTCTTCAGGAACCTGGAAACTTTGTCATTACCTTCCCCAGGTCATTCCATGGTGGCTTCAATTTAGGTAATTCAGGCCAGTCATCCCCACCCCCAGATATTATCATGTACCAAATTTTTAAATGTATCATTCAAAGTTCAGGTTTGAACTGTGCTGAGGCTGTAAATTTTGCCCCTGCTGATTGGTTACCTCACGGTGGAATTGGGGCTGATCTATATCGTTTATACCGTAAAGCACCTGTTTTGTCACATGAGGAGCTTCTGTATGTGGTTGCAAAGGTTAGAAAGTTCTGACTCCCTCCAATTAAATCCATGTCATTTTAGGATTCCTGCCAGGCTTTTTTAGCTTTGACTATCCAGATCTATATTATGAAATAAATAGACTAACAGGTAGTAGTGATGGGTTCGCGTCTAGGATGTGCCGCTGTGGGGATGTACTTTCCTGCATAGTTCTCGCTGGCGAGGAAGACTGACATGCGGGGTGCTGGCGAGGACGGGACCGGCCGGAATGGTGCCGTGCAGCTTGTGGGGGGCGGCGTTCGGCGAGTGCGGGGCAGGGGTGCGCGGCTAGCTTTGACAAGCGCGGTGCTGGTGTCCATACCGGTCCTCGCATGTCCATGACCTGCTCGACAAAATGCCTTATCAGGAAACTGCCTAATCAGCATGCCATGTCATTGCTAGATGCATACATGGACCAATATATACTTGCTCCTTGGTGGCCAAGAAAGAATCAAAGGCCCTGCCCATGTGAGGCAGTTAGAGAGGGGAGGGTATGTGAGTCTCTAGCCTATAAGAGCAGGGGCACACCCCCAACACTTGTAAGATAATTTTCTGCATTTTCCAATTCAATCCAAGCGGCCTAAGGCCAAGCTGCCCTCTGGCAGTTCTATCCCAATCCTACCCTGTGATTTGTGTTCGATGTTTCCAACATGTACTTGGTAAGGGAGAGGGGGCGGTTCTGTTTCTGTGAGTCGCCCCTATCCCTACCTGTGTATATACATGTACCATGTATCAATCTATTCTTGCCATATACTCTGCTTTCAACATTGTTTCATGTCAGGATAAGCTAACTCTCTACTCATACATTTTTTTCATGTCAAACAGTGAAGAACTTTTAGTTCATTAGTTTTGGCCCTGGTCCCTAGAAGGTTATAACCATAATATTAACATCCTCATCCTCTGTTTGAAGCACAATTTTGTATAATCTTTCTTGAACACGCAGAAGAGCTGATTATCATTATATTAAGAAGGGGCGGGCAAAACCACACTCAAACACACTCCCCACAGGTACTCACCCACACATTCTAGCACAATACAGATTAAACATCACCCTTTGCAGCAAGAAACAAACTGACCCAAGACTAACCCGACTTAAACTGTCTTGGGCGTCAGGACTACTAGGAATGAAATACCTCACACTCCTGCCAAGACCCACAACCTCAACTCATCCTTAGCAGTGACTAAGACCAAAGCCGAATCTGGCGGATCTCCATAAAAGACATGCCAGCCAATGTCCATAAACCATCTTGAGTCATTTTGTAATGAATAGGTTTTGCATTGGTATTTTAATTTGCTGCACATTGTTCTTATTATAGTAACTGTAAAATGCGTAATACTAAACTTCTTAACCCTGAATTCATGTTCGTTATGTTGGACAGAATGGTGTCGATGCTGAGTCGCTTCCCCATTTGAAGGGAGAATTAGAAAGGCTTTTTATAAATGAGAGAAGAAGTCGAGTAGAGCTTTGGATTAATGGGATTGTCAAATCTAGCCCAATGTTGCCAAGGATTAATCCAAATTTTATTGGAAGTGAAGAGATGGCTATACAGCATCGCAAATTTCCATCCTATGTCCTGATAGGTTCATTTTGTTTCTTTTGATCAGTGTGAAACTTTTTATCGTGCAGGACCCTACATGCATTATTTGTCGACAGTATCTGTATCTTTCAGCAGTCTCCTGTAACTGCAGGGTGTCTTCTTATGTTTGCCTTGAGGTGTGTCTGTCTTGCAGAGTTATTAATTAGGAGGCTATCATGCAATTGTTTTGCCTATTCAGTTCTTGACCGTGCCATATTTATGTGCCTATTCATTTTTTTATTTTTTTATATTGGACAAATCAACTCAGAATTTCTGTTTTTTCCTGTAACAATGTTTAATGAGCCATATTTCTTATGCAGTGATGTCAAATGTTCTTTTTATTAGGTCTAAGTCAAGTATTTTAAGTATCATTGAATTTGTTTCTTTTTCCAGCACTGGAAGCACCTTTGTGAATGCAGTCCAGAGAAGCATTGCTTACTTTATCGACACACCCTTGCAGAGTTGGGGGATTTAGTTTGCGAGGTCTCTTCAGTTAGCACCCCAAGGGACAATGTTATGCAGAATCCACACTTGCTCCGTGATGTCTGTGTGCCGTCTAAAAAGGTTTGGTGTTAACTAAAATAGAATGGCTCTGTCAAGAAGATATGTTTTGAGTTTTTACATTTAGTTCTCTATGACCAAAGTATGCATGGAGTGATTTTCTCATTTTTAGAATTTTATTATCCAATTATCCATGCTTCTCTTTACCATGAAAGCAGTGGCGGAGCTAGAGGATTATTGAGGGGGTGCGGCTTGCGCCAAACGACAGACCAACAATACAACTTAATAGCCCACAACAAATTTGACCGGCGAATAATTTAAAACAAGCAATATTGATGCACATCAACAATAAAGTAGCAGTAATAATATATCTGTGCTTACCATTTATCATAACATACTAAGCCAATACGACAATTAAAACAATAGAAGATTGTCAAGTGTTGACAAAATACAATCCTTAAGCACGAAATCCTCACTGAAAAAGAAATAAACCATTTTTGGTAAGCAAAAGAATTATATAATGTATCATTGAAAATTTGAAAATAGGTGCATTACCTCTTATAGATAAAATCTAAGCCCTTTTCCTTCCATGTTCATGAAGCGATTCACCACAAAGATCATTGGTAACTTTGTTTAATTCTTCTTTCTCCACATAGCAAATAAGTCTATTACTCAAGTGTGCATCACCCATGCGATTACTAAGAGTTGTTTTCACAATCTTCATCCCAGAAAATATTCTCTCCACTGTTGCAGTAGCAATCGGCAATACCAACACAAGTTTCAAAAGTCGATAAACCAATGGATAACAAATATTTTTTTTGTCGCCACCATTCTTTGTGAAAGCTCACTGATAGTATTTATGTTGGAGAATCGATTGTCTTCTTTCACATCAGCAATGTAGAGGCCAAGATGTTGCCTAAGATCCCTCAAATCCATAGAGCTAAAGTCATCAGGATATAATTTTGCTAAGTTTACCAAACTCTCCACATCAAAATCATGAAATGAATCTCTTGGATTGAATGCAGCTGAATAAACAAGCAACTCAGAGCTTGTCTCACTGAATCTGCTATTAAGCTCTTGAACAAGCCAATCTATAACCTCATTAAAACAATCCACTTCATAGTGATGTTTGTTTGTAATTCCAGATGCCTTCCTAGACTTTTTGGGATCAACATATGCATCTTCCATTTCTAACCTTGTAATATCATGCAGCTCACAAAATTCATTTACTTCATCTAATAATTTGACCCACCCATCTCTTCTAAGGTTACACAATTGTAATCTAGTTGATTGCAAACACATCATAGCATTCACAATGTCTTGATCCTTGCGTTGCAATGCTAATGACAAAGTGTTTGTGATGGTTAGTGCGGTCAATAGGAGATGCAGATAAAAGACAAAGTCAAAAGATTGGAAATAGATTAAAAGATTTGATGCTTGGTCTCTATGTTTTCCAATCTTTGTCATCCTTTTCCACAAACTGTAGCACTTCAACAACTGTAGAAAATAGGTCCACAAGACTTTTAAAAGTCTTATAATGGGAACTCCAACGAGTATCTCCAGGTCTTTGAAGACATTGCTCTTGATTTAACCCTCTCCCAGTTTCTAGCTGCCCACAACCTAAGGCCTTTGACACCTTTTCATGATCGATATCCCTAATCATGTCCCTTCTCTTGGCTGATCCACCCACCACATTTAGTAAACTATGAATCATGGTTAAGAAATTGCTAATACCCTTATGTTTTCTCACAACAGCCACAATAACTAACTGAAGTTGGTGAGCAAAAGAATGAACATAATATGTTGACCTACTTTCTCTCAAAATTAATGATTGTAGTCCATTGAACTCACCTCGCATGTTGCTAGTACCATCATACCCTTGGCCTCTAACTTTTTTAAGCTGATCTTAAATTTTGCAAGTAAAGAATCAATAGATGACTTAAGACAAGAAGAAGTTGTTTCAGTCACATGCACAAGACCAACAAATCTCTCTTTCACAATTCCACATTTGTCAACATACCTCAACACCACAGCCATTTGTTCTTTACAAGAAACATCCCTTGACTCATCAACTAGCAAGCAAAACACATCGTCGCCAAGTTCTTCAAGAATAGAATGTAGAATTTCATTTGCAAAACACTCAACAATGTCTGTCTGAATTTCATGAGCCACCAGACAACTATTACCTGCAAGACCCACTGCCTTCCTCAAATCTGGATCATGATCAACTAAGCAATCATAAACCTCCAAGAAATTCCCTTTATTCAAAGACTCCTTTGACTCATCATGGCCACGGAAAGGCAAGCCTTGCTTCAATAGAAGCCTAGTAGTATCAATGGATCCATTCAATCTAGTACGATAAGCCCTCTTAGATGCGTCACTTTGGCTATGGCAAACAACATCTATGTGCTGATCTGTTTGTAACAAATCATCACACTTCTTCATAGCATTATAATGTGCTCCACCAACATCGCCAACATGAGTTTTTAACCTTTCTTTCCTATGAAAACCGTTCCAACCATCAACAACAAATGCTTTATATCCTGCATCCTTGTTTTCTCTGAACAAGAAACAACAAAAACAATATGCTCTATCTTTTGATTCACTATATTCAAGCCAACCCTCCAAATTCATCAAACCATTTCGGTTGAAATCTTCTTGGATTGTCGTTTTGCCCAATCTGTGTAGAGGGAAAAACACACGTGCGAGGTTGGCATGGTCCATTCTCCAAATATTTTCTTCTCACCATCTCTCTATGATTTGGATGATAAGAATCAATTTCCTTTCTTAAGCCTGGGTCATACTTGATCTCCTCTTCCAAATTAATATCCGGTACTTTTCTTTTCAAATACTTTTCCATGTTTTACCTAGCATCCAGAAGAAAAAACGATAGAAATTAAAAAACTAAAAGAAGGTTCGAATTTGCTTAGGGAAGAAGGATGGAGGATTAAATGAGAGAGAGAGATGCACGTACTGCAGGCCAGCAGCTTGCCCGCGGCTTGCAAGCCAGCAGCTTTGCTGCGCTCGTCCGTCCAGTGACCACGGCTTCGTCCGTCGACCACGTACTGCAGTCGTCCGCCCGTCGACCTCGGCCAACCGCCGGCGCGCCGCCTAGCCTCGATCGTCAAAACAGCCGGAAGGTGAGACGGCACGGAGATGAGATGAGATGAGAAGGCGATGAGTCAAGTCAAAACAGGCAAAGTAGTCCAAGCGTCGTATCGTCTTGAAGCCTGCAGCGGCGCGGCCGGCGGGTGCGCTTGTGGCGTGCCGTCGCGTCAATGAAATTGCTTGTTGGGCTGTGTGCTGTCATGGTTGTGTGGGCTGGGTTGTGGGTGCGAGTCTCTGGGCTGGGGGGGTGCAAATACGGTAGACAATCGTAGAAAATCACAGGTTTCGTATATTGCCGTGGGTGCGGCCGCGCATGAGAGCATGAGAGCATGGTCATTTGATGTTTTGCTCTTGAAATATGCCTGGTAAAGGATCAATATTATGCTCATCTGGGTTGTTGTTGTTGTGTTTTCCTTCTTACCTTTCTCTAAGGCACTCTTTATTTTCTTTTTTCTAGGTCAAAGGTTGCTACATAACATATTCACAGCTTGCAGAAGATTGGGTTTCAAAATCTGAACATATTCTCCAGATGCCATTCCTGGAAAGGTCTTATGCCACTGCCTTAGAAGAAGCTGAACAATTTCTTTGGGGTGACCATTCCATGGATTCTGTATGTTTCTTTGACCAAGCATGCTGTGACTTGCTTACATGTCTTCAAGTATTATATGACTTATATTAACTGTTGTATTGTGTATGCTGTAGGTCCGGAACATAGCAGTAAGACTAACAGAGGCTATGAACTGGACCTTGGGTGTTAGAAAATGTCTCTCCAAAATTGAGGACTTTCTGAAAGATGGTTGCTCTCTGAAAAAAGTAAATTATGTGGAAATAGAAGAATTAGTTGCTATGAAATGTGCCCCGTGCTGTGAGCCTAGTCTTACAAAATTGCAGGTATGTTCCTGGGTACATTTGTAGTTTATACTTGGCCTTAAAATAACTGTGATGTTTCAATTTTCCCTACCTACTGCAGGTGTATGCAGAGGAAGGAAAAATGCTGATTAATGAAGTAAACAATGCACTATCATCTTGCTTAACAGTAAGCCCCTTGCTAGAATTTACAGCCATACACTTTTCTATGTAGTTGACAAAACACAGTTATTTTGCATCCCATATTCTTCTGCCAGCTCTTTCATGGAGCTCTTTTTACAATGTATCTTGTCATGTTACCTTAGGTAGACAAATTGGAAACATTATACTCGAGGGTTTCAGAATTCCCAGTTAATCTAACAGAAGAATCATCGACTTTGTTTTGGGAGTTATCTTCTGCAAAGGTATATGGTGTAAAAATGGAATCTCTTCCATATTTTTCTATATTAAGTGTCTTAACTTTTTTACATCTTATTTTGGCCGTAGTCCTGGTTGAAGAAAGCAAGGGATTGCCTTGAACAGAATAAACCGGGCATTATTGACATAGGTGTCCTCAATAAACTAAAATCAGAGGTTTGTCTTTTCCAGGAACCTTTTGCCGTCAACTTGATTTTTGAAGTTCATCTTATTTGTTCTGACATTCATATGTTTTTGCATAAACTCATACTCTGAACTGGTATACCTGACAATTCCTAAACCTGGCTAGATAATACAACTTCGAGTTCTACTCCCAGAGATTGATCTTATTTCAAAGTTGTGGAAAGACGCGGAATCATGGCAAACACGTTGTCAATTATATCTCCAAGACTTCCCTGATCTAAAGGTGGCTTTTCCTCCTTTTTTCTTTCTTCTATTATATATACGTTTTGGGACGAATTTAGATGTTCTATTCCTGTATTGTGAATGTTCCAGGAGCTGGAGGGTTTCCTCCTTGCTGCGGATGGTGCCAAGTTTAGCATTCCAGAGCTGAACATTCTTAGGCAACGTTACTCAGATTGTTGCTCTTGGGTGAATCGTGCTAAGAACATACTCGGAAAACTTTATGGTAGGAGTGACTATCACGATGTTGTTGAGGAGTTGACAGGCATTCTGAAGGAAGCAGAATTACTAGGAGTAAAAGGCATGCTTAAATACCCCCCACCCCCCAAAAAATATATGTATGTTGTTGTATTTGAAATGTTTGGTTGTTTTGATAATTCTCACAAGAGCTATTATCCTATGCAGTTGATGAATTGCCTATTGTGGAGAAAGAACTAAAGAGGTCGTTATGTAGGAAGCAAGCATCTGAGGTGTGTTTGGTAGTTTTGCAACATTGTCTAGGGTGAACATATGTTTTAATGCCTAGAAAGATTATGGATTCGATCATACATTCATGCATGTTATAGGCACTTGCAACAGTAATGCCAATGGAGGTGGTTGAAGAAGTTTTAAAAGAAGCTTCCATGTAAGTTTACTTGTTTTGTTAGCCTATAAGTATTCTTTGAATGATTATCTAGCTGTGTCACTCTTAAGTTTCTTACCTGCCAGGCTAACTATTGAAGAGGAGCAACCATTTGATGATCTGTCTCAGATGCTCAAAGAGGCCACTGCCTGGGAAGAGAAGGCTAGACTTATTCTTGAGCATTCAGCTTCTCTCTCTGAGTTTGAAGACCATATACGGTACTAGTAGCCATGAATTGAATTGATATGTTCTTGTGCTTTTGAATTGAGTGTCATCCTACCAAATACATTCTTGAATTGCAGGTGTTCAGAGGGAATAAGAGTTACCCTTCCATCTAAACTGCGTATGGAAGCAGAGATTGATATTGCTAAATTGTGGATAGACAAATGTCAGGCCTATTTGAGACCAAGCTGCAATAAACTTGCATTTGGAGACTTTCTTAAAGTTGATGATATCAAGGTTCACAAAATCTGACTTAGTAATATGAATAATTGTTTGTAGTGGGATATTTAACCTTTGTTCTTCATTCTATCACAGGATTTAATCAATCAGCCTGCAAATTTTAAAGTTATTCTTGACACTTCAGCACTTAATTCTGTTCTCAACAATGTTGAAAAATGGGAACATGGTTCACTAAGTCTACTCAACAATTTTAGAACCTTGCTTCATTTAAATGGTATTGGCTGTACAGTTGAAACACTTCAAAGAAAATTGGAGGAGCTGCAAGGTAAAATGAACACAGAAGTAGAAATTGGATTGTCTCTTGGTTTTGAGTTCAAGGTTCTTTGGGAACTGAAGGATTCTTTGTTGATGCTAAGATGGATATTGGATGCACTGTCTCTGTGCTGTATGATTCCTTTGTTGCAGGTAATTTGTTATTCAATATAGGACTTTTTATACGTGAGTTTCTGGGAAAATAGCTGACCCATTATTACTCATTATTTGAGTTTAACTATAAATTTAAATCTTCATAAGATTGTTTCTCGCTGCGATTCGCAAAAGAGAAAAAAAAAGATTATTTCTTGCTTTGACACATGCTTTTTCAATAGCCACAGTGTTGTGACTTGTGAACCTTCAAAGCACATACAACTATTGTCCTTGTTTGCAAAGAGCTAAACTCGATCTTTCAGGATGTTGATAGATTAATTGAAGAAGAAGTCCACCTTCCAGCTTGCTTATCAGATTGTTCTTTGGTTACATTGTTGATGAGGGCATTGTCTTGTCTAAGAAAAGCACTTACTTTGCTTCCTGGTTCTGGAACATCTGCAAAATCAAATTGGAAGATGTTGAAAACATTTTAGCAGAATTGAAGGTTAGTGTTTTGAAGTGATCTGCCTTTTCTGTTTTCCATGCACTTGTTTTATGATTTATTTTATCATTTTTCCTGTCTCAGGAGGTTGATGTTCCTTATCCTATGATGACTGCCAAGCTGGAGGATGCTGTAAACAAGCATAAGTAAGCTAATTTTATTTTTATCCAAAATGTGTATGCTAGTCATCTCAGAATTTTTGGAAGAAACATGGAAGTTTGAGCCTTTCTGTATGTATGACTTGTCGGTTCAGATATGTTTAGAGTCATTACATTCTTCCTAGTCTACTTCATATTTACAGTTGTCATCTATACTTTTCTCATGTAATAGCAAATCTTCCCTCCTTTCAGTTTATGGACAGAGCAATGTAACACCTTCTTCATGTTGTCTGATGGCCAGTCGTGGGGCTAGGCTGCGAAGTCTCAGAGTATGTGCTATTACTTTAGATTTGCCATATATTATCCTCACAGTGAGCTTTGTCCTTACGAAGATACTTTACATGCTAGTCATTATTTTTGAAACTTTATCTTGTCAGGACAATGGCCAGTCTGTTGCATTTGATTGCCCTGAGATGGATAAAGTTGTTGCTGAGGTTAGAAAGGTTGAAGAGTGGCTCAATCAGTGCCACTGTACTCTACTTCTAGATGAAAATAATAGTTCTTTGCTCTCCATACTCGTAAAGGTTGGTTTCTATTTCAAGGTCTCCTCTGTCGGTTCTTTTTCTTGAAAAATACTTTTGACCAATTTATTTCTCCTTTTAGATAAGAGGATCATTGGATAATATTTGCACATTATATGCTGATGAGGATTGTATGAAGAAAAGATTATGCGCCCGTATGCTTATGCGACATCGGAGATAGGCTTGCATCTAGATGTGTGACTTGTCAAGACTGGTAAAGTCCTGCTTGGGTTGATATTCCATTATTACTTTTTACTTTGAGGAGTAAACCCTGCCATGGTATATATCTATATAAACCCTACCCTACCATGGTATATATCTATATAAATTATAGAGTAAAATACATATCCGGTCCTTAAACTTTCTAAGCTGTGTCACCCGGTCCATAAACTTTTAATGTATGTCATCACGGTACCTAAACTTCATTTGGGTCTCTAATCAGCCCGTTAAGACCCATGACCCAAGATTGTGACATCATTAGCAGCAAATCGCGGACGATTCAGTTTCTCGCGGTGGCCTCGCGGCGGCTTTTTTTTTTCTCATAGCGGCTCGTCTGTCTGCGCGGTGGCCTCGTGCCTGACGTCTTCGTCGTCGCGGCTCGCGAGGAATCAACGCGTGCGGGCGGCGATCAGGCAGCTTGGGCGATCAGGGCGTGCAAGTTTAAGGACCATTCTATCTGCACTCTGTTCTTGACACTATACTCATTGATTGCTTCTCTAACCTTTTCAACCGAAGGAAACACAAGGCCAACTGAGAATGCAAGATGTGCCTGATCGCCCGTAGTAGCGCAGCCATGGTCGCCCGCACGTCCTGATCGCCCAAGCTGCCTGATCGTCGCCCGCGCGTCGCTGATTCCTCGCGAGCGCGCCGCGACGACGAAGACGGCGTCGCGCCTGACAGGCCGCCGCCGCGCGCAGGCGAGCGCTGCGAGGAAAAGCCGCCATGAGGCCACCACGAAAAACTGAATCGTCCACGATTTGCTGCTAATGATGTCACAATCTTGGGTCATGGGTCTTAACGGGCTGATTAGAGACCCAAATAAAGTTTAGGTACCAGGATGACATACATTAAAAGTTTATGGACCGGGGTGACACAGCTTAGAAAGTTTAAGGACCGGATATGTATTTTACTCTAAATTATATAACTTTGAGGAGCCACTCACTGATCTTTCTATGCTCAAGTCATTATGTTAATGTTAAAATGGAAAAATTTAGCGCTCAAAGATGCAAGTAGCTAGCATTAAGTTAAGAGTGATGAATATTTAGTCAAAGCTAATATCTTTTTTATTAGCACTTGTTTTTGTACAATCCTGTTTTGCCTTTTTTGGTAAGTGGTGACATGATTCTTTGTTCAGGTACCATGATTCTTGTGTGGAAAACTTGCCTGCTATTACACAAATGACAGTTGAATGGATGTGTTCGTTTTGTTCACTTTTGCAGAGTGAGGACCAATTAGAGAACCAAATACCTATAAAGGTAACTGTTTATTTTGATAATTCCCATTATGGCGATGATTTCACTTATAGTCTAATACTCATGTAAATGATATAGATGTCTAAAGGGAACTGTCCTGCACTTACCGCACTTAATGAACTCATCTCTTCTGCAAAGGGTTTATACACTGGGTAATTTTTTTCTCCTGAAAATGAACATTTAATTGTGATTCCGGTTTCTTATTCTGGTTGACTAAAACTCACTTCTACAGGATTGAGGAGATTAATTTACTAAAAGAAATCGTCGAGAAGGCTCGTAACTTGAATGCCTACTTGATGCAAATTCTGGATGATTCAGACTCTTATCATGGAGAAGATCTTACTATCATATTCAAATCTCTTTTAGTTGCTCTCAAGGTGATCACTATCTAACATCTCTTGTTTTGAAAATCCATTGGTCTTGGTCTGTTTTATAAGGCGATGCCCTCTCCCATCCACCCCTACCCCCACTGCCGGCATGCACCGTTGTTGGTCTGTTTAAAAAGGACCCCTCCACGTGGGCTGTTGTTTAGGGAGTTAGACCTACACAGACACCCATACTATCTCTCAGCACTCGCCCAAGGGTACATGGCATGGCCGCACGGCGCACTGCAAGCAGTGGCGGCGCTCCCCGGGCGGCCCAATGGCAGTGGCTCCCCTCTCCCAGTCCCAGCGTAGTGTCTCAAATCCGCGGCTTCTCCCCTCCGAGATCTCTCTCCTGACCCGTAGTGTCTCAAATCCGCGGCCGCCCCTCCGAGATCTCTCTCCTGACCTGGCTCCGTAGCTGCACCCAACGGCCAGTGCCCGGCGGCCCGCCTCAGCTTGCGTGGTTGGTGGCTCAAGCTGCTTAGCGTAGTAGGCGACAGATCAGCTGCCATAGTAGGCGACAGATCAGCTGCCATGGTTGCGCTGCTCAGCTGCTGCATCCAGCGGCCAGCATCTTGCCTCTGCTCTACCCGGTTTTTTATTATAAAAGAACTGTCGATTGTTTTTTTTCTTTAGTCCAATGCAATGATTTATGTAGATTTGAAAGCTTGTTTAATTGATTTTTCTTTTAAATTTACAGTTTTGTACTGTATTTATTAATTAATACATTTGTTATTGTTGATTTCTTCTTTTATTTAAATAAAAGGTAACATCTTGATTCTTACTTGTTCTACAATTTTTATTTATGACTTTGCTTGCTGTAGTTTTCAGCCTATATTTTGTAGCATAAGTTCGCTCTACCTCCATTCTTAGGCTGGGTCCGCCACTGCCTAGGCGCTGGGCAGTGTTGCACTGTGTCGCCTGACTAAAAGCGTTTTGTCTAGCTTTTTTTCCCGCTTAGAGATGTTTTGGACTTGATGTATGTATAAAAAATGGGACAAATTTTAGATGATGAAAGATAAAACTTGAACATGTTATTTGTGGATGCATGTTGAGATCTCTTACTTTTTTTTTACTGTTCTGACACGCTATGGTATTACTCTATCAGTCCCACAAAAAGTAGCAAACACCCTACAATGTCTAGGCACAAGGTGGAGGCCCAACCACCTGCATAGCACCTATAGTGCTTTTTAATCGTTGATGTTACATGGTTCGAATTATGAACTGACTTCCATGTTAAAATAAATAACTAATAAATGTGCTATTGCTGTTTACTGAGTAACATTTTTTTTTTTGGCTATTGTGTTTGGTAGGCGACATCAGCTTCTGGTTTTTATGATCACTATATCAGTTGCAGAATTGAGTCTGTGTTGAGCAGATATTTGTGGAAGAAAAAAATACATAAACTCTTGTATGATGGTAAAAAGACATCAATTCAAGAAGTACTGTGCCTTGATAAAGAGGTAATACTGTTTTTATTTTGTGTAAAGACTAGAGTTGTCTTTTAAGGTCATCTCTAGGTGTTCAGTAATGGGTAGGGTTGTGGGAAGATCTGGAAGTTTCCCTATTGGGTCATTCGCCAATGAGAGTAATACCGATACCATTGTGGGGACTAAATGCAGAGGAAACATTAGGTCAACATGAATGCTCCACGCCTTTAATGGTGGCGCTACGAGCAAAGGAAGACATTGAACAGTGGTCTCGTGCTTTTCAGAACCTGTAATGGGGACTTTTGAGTTTTTCTAGTGTTGAGTCTGTTTTGCTTATCCTCGGCTAAGGTAGCTCTGTACATAGCTGCAGCATCTCTGCCTGGATCAGACTGTTTTTCTACTTATATTGCTACTTAAATTCAAGGCAGAGCTCCTGCCATTTTCCGTCAAAAAATGCAGAGTAAATTAAAGTATTGAATTATGCTGTTATTAAAATTTTGTTCCACATGTGGAATGAACACTAAATCCCTTAGACCTGTTTAAGGGAAAAAAAAAAAAGCTGTGTTCGATATGTGCATGGCATTTTAGGATTGGTCCTATAGCTGATCCGGTACAAACATTCACCTGAGATCATTGTCAGCACAGTATATTTCTGTACCATCAATTTATATGAAACTGTCTTCCTCTTCCCTGATATATGTCTGTCTGCACTGATATTTTCAGGGTTCACATTTAGAAATATGTGATCAAGATTTCTTCAAATTGGAGATTAGTAAAATAAAAAGAAACCAGCCTGCAGTGGCTGGCTAAAGCAGAAAGGTGAGCTTTTCGATCTCCTCTACAATTTGTTTCCCAGGATGGAATAACACTATTGATGCCCCTGACTATGTCGTGATACAGGTTGCGTGTGACTCTGGTGAGCTTGCACTGGATCTTGTGTATGGACTTATAGCTGAAGGGGAAAATCTCTGTGTACATTTTGAGAAGGAACTAAAGGTGCATGCACCAATATAATACTGGATCCCTTTATTTCTTCAGCAAATTCATGGTAATGCTTATTTTCTCAACATTTCATTGCAGTTACTGAGAGATCGCAGTGTCCTCTACTGCATTTGCCGTAAGCCCTATGATAACAGGGCCATGATTGCATGCGACCAGTGTGATGAGTGGTACCATTTTGATTGCATCAACTTGCTTGGACCCCCTCCAGAAACCTTCTTCTGTCCTGCTTGCCACCCAAATAATGGTGAAGAATCTGTATCGCTTGCACGCTCAGAGCATGATGAGGATAGGTATGTACACTATTACTTGTAGCCATTTCATCCTGCCATTTGTTTGCCCACATGTTTATGATTATGCGCATGGTACACAAAAAAATTATATTCCATTAGCATGGCAGGACGCCGTTACAGTTCAGTTGCTTTTGTGCGTCTTTCTATATATATTTGGTCGTCTCATCTCCAAAATGTCAACTTTTCACTTGCACCTGCAGATCAAGCAGTGGAGCTGGAGCTCACACTCCCCCAGCCTCTTGTGATAGATCAGACAGAGTGGTGGAGGGTAACAAGTGTAAGAAACAACAGGAGAAATCCGAGACCAGGTTAAACTTAGTAAAGCTTCTTAGTTGCCATAGCGAGATTGATAGTAGCTCGTGGAGCGAGAGCAGAAGGGTTCCACATCGAACATCTAGAAGGCGTAGTAGTTTCGTCGGATTGTTATGATGTGCAAAGCACCAATGCTCTCTGTCCAACCTAGGCCTTAGCTCCCTCACACTGTGAATCGATTCTTTTAGTTAGATTGGATTAGATTAGAAGCAATAATAATCCATTTGCTGTTGTTGTACGTTAATCTGTAGCCTGCCACAGCCACTGCCAGGAAATAGCAAGGTAGCTGTAGCAAACAATTTGTAGCCCCCCACAGCCACTGCGAGAAGATAGCAAGGCAGCTGTAACAATTTGGAATCCAGCATTCATTCATTGGTTCCGTCAAGTTAACATTATTATTGATCTTGAGGTTTCGGGTGCTGAATAGTATCGACTCTTGTAATTTCACTGCAGACAAGGAAGAATTGTAACTAATATTCCTTATTAATTATTACGGTGCTAACCTGCCTGGGTACATATGGCCAGAACATCATCTTGTAATTTGGAAAGGAGAGTATTCTATTGTGAGTAGAAATGGAGTATTCTTTTATTTCAGTGGTGTATATGTATGTATATATATATATATATATATATATAGTATTGCTATATGGCACCCGGGGTCCAAATTTATTTGGTACCCACCACGCTCCCAGCAGCACCCGCTCACGCTCGGGCTCCCAGGTCCGGCCCAGTTTTTTCGACGGCGAGGCCCGGTCCAGTCTTCAGTGTCAGCCCCGAGCACATCTCGTTCTCTCCCCACCCTACCCACGATGGCACGATCTTTTCGGTTACCTCGAGCTCGTCCAGTCGCCTGCTCCGTACCATGCGCCGCCGGCGCCGCTCCTCAACCCATCCCCTCCGGTGCCGCTCCTCAACCCACCCCCTTTGCCGATGCCGCTCGTCAACCCGGTGCCACCGGCCTCGCCGGAGCCGGATCCCGCGTAGCCAAGGGCCGTCACCGCGCATTGCGGATGTAGCACAGCACGGTCCACACGGAGGGTGTCGTTTCCGTCCACCGGCAGATCACGGACCGATTCGTCGGCACCTCGTCCTCATCCATGCTACCAGCGGCATGCTCCCTCCTTAGTCCCGATGGAAGTGCCGACCCATGCTGGAGGGCTCCAGGCTATCGAGACTGAGATCCACGGAGGTTGGAGGTTTTTCCGTCAGCTTTTTCATTCCTTTTTATTATTATTACCTTCTCGGTGAAGTGTGCAGACGTGGTGATTTCTTAATTTGTTTTGATGATCATTCTTGTTGCCCTGGACGTAGATCTTGCAGTTGCTGGCGGATTTTGCCCCTATCCTCACCGGCACTGACTCCTCCTGGATCAGGCGTAGTAGGCCTGTGATGGATCAGGCGTAATATGCCTAGGGAGCAGCTGATCCCCATCGTCTGGCTGTATCTACGCCTTCTCTTACAACCAAAGATGGCATCCAGTCCCCCGGGCTGCCTTCCCTTTTGTTTTCTTTTGCTTCATTGTCTGGACATTGTGTTGATTCCTATTTCAGTTCCGTTAGAGATTGTAGTATAAAATTAATTTCTTTTTTGTGTAATCACATCTACAAATTCTATTAACCAAGTAGCAAAGAGACTTTCAAGTCACTGAAAGTATAAAGTTCTTACCTTTTCATTCCACTCTGACCAAACATTCTAGTGAGGAAATTAACTTACTTGATAGAGGCTTCCTGCATCCCATGCTTCAGCAATGAGTTATAATTGCAATTGAGGAAGTAGGAATGCATGAGCTCGGTCAAGCTGTTATAGCACTGCTTTTGTGAACTCCATTCCCGTCAAATAAAACTAGCTGAGGCGATTAGCAGACGATTGATACATATACCATGAACCTCCTGCAGTGGCAACTAGGCCACATCACCAACGGCAGTAGCTAGGATGGTGGCAGTAGCTTATTGTGACTAGTGGCCAAACCGGAGGCACTATGTCTAAGGTATCATTTTGAACAAATTTTTTTTCATTTGTTGCAAAAAAATTAGCTCAATGATGCATAGGTTAATTATATTTCACCATTACAATTGCAACTACCTATTCATAACTATTATTACTTTTAGAAAGTTTTTCTGTCATTATCTTAGAATGGATCTCCCATACACACTATTATTTATATTGATAATGATTTCATTCATTGAAACAATTTTGCTAACTGGTATATTTCACTTTTTGTGTTTTTGTCGCTTATTTTTAGGTTTGATAATTTCTCTTATTCTCTTATTTTGAATTTAAAGCGCTCTCCAGAAAATATGGCAATATGCTGTAAATAATACTTGGGCAATGATATAAGATTATTACAATTTATTATTGAGTTGTGCATTGATTAGTACAGTTAGCAGTTATATCTAAAGCTAGTTTGCAAAGCTTTTAAATTCATGAGAGTTCATCCGTTAGCCCTTCACATGCTCTACAGTAGTCCAGTTCATTCATTTAAATATCTGATCTAGCTCAGTTCATAAGGTAGTGGACAGCAGTAGGCTGTTTTGTGTTAACAACTTCCGTGTCAAATGGTCATTTAAGTGCTTAACTGAATTTATTGTACTTTTATATCAGGACTAACACCTGCTTGAGTGGAAATCTATAACTTGCATGCCAAATATTTTGTGTTAACAACCTGCATGTCAAATGTTTGTTCAAATATTTAGCAGTAATATACTAACTTTTTGCATAATTTCTCTTATGCATGTTTATATGGCTTTATGCAATCTCACGCATGCTTGCTACTTATAAGTCCTTAAGGCATTATTAATAGTAGCACAGTAGAATGCTACAAAAGCATTGTAAATATCAAATAATGTTTGTTTTGTTTTTAGACCCTAGAAACCAAGCTAGTTGCTTAAATCTTTGGCTTTGGCATCTTGTTAATCTCTAACTTTTTGTAGGTGTAATATTATTATTTTATAGGTCATGTCCGCTTGTCTGTTTGTTCAGGTGGACCTTAACATCTCACCAAGATCTATATGGACTGGCTTCTTCGAATTTTATCATTTCAACTCACCATCAAAAGGTACTCCAGATTTTTAAGTCTATTTGTTGTCCATCTTTCTGATTTTTAGTTTAGCAAAGTAGCATATTATCATAAATTAAGAGCTTCAGTCATGTGTTGCCCTCAATTAACTCTGCCTTCCTCTGTTTTGCAGCAGGCTGTGGTTGTTATTCTGATCTAAGTGTGCTATGTTGGTTTCGATTATGCAAAGGAAGGATCAAATTCAGGTATGCATGCTTGACAAGCTGTCTTAATTGGTAAGTCTCTTCCAGGCTCACCACTCTATGATTATTATAGGTGCATCTGTGTTTATTTTAACCTTGCTGTCACATGAGAGTAGTTGTTTTATTATATCAACGTTGGATGTTTCCTTCTGTAAAATAGTTAAACAAATTAAATTGATCAAATACTGCGATAGCTCATTTTGTTTGGCCTTTGCAAAGGCCTACGTCTAATTTTCTAGCCTGGATAATCCTGATTTCCTGCTAGACTATGAATCTCCTGTAGCTTATTTTTTTTTTTTTCATCTCTCTTTGCTTATGTGCTCGATTCTCCTCTCTTATTTTGTTTCCTTCCACCTAGGTCGAGCCTCAATTGATTGACTGGGATCAATTTGTATTCTGTATATACATGTTCCATCGACTATGGGTGCTGCTTGTTTTTTTACAATTCTTCATACAAAACCATGTGCCCATGTCTGATACTCGTTGGAAAATAATTCTAGGGACTGTTCATATGATTGGTATGCTGGTTGCCACTTTCAACTTCTTCGATTAAATACTCAATCCCATTTACTTTCCTATTCTGACTATTTTTTGGACAATAATGCTGTTGATGTTCCATTTCTTATAGCTTCCTTTTCTCTCCTTGTCGATTGTAGGTGCATGAGCTTTTTGTTCAGGACAACAATATGAAAGGGTACAGTTTGTATTCTATTATGGATTGTCTGTTGCTTTGCTTTAGGGAACAGCCCTCCTACTACAAAAAAGGCATGATCTTGAAGTGAAAAAAAAAAGTAATGGGGGTGCTGACAAGAACAAATCAAATATAGCATCTCTTGATGCATTTGTTTCATAGTTCAAGGAGATAGGGTGGTGCTTTCAAATGCAATGCACACTAATCCCTTGATGGCAGGGAACAGATGGCTTGTAGGAAGCAGAAGCAGGAGCTCACTATGTAGCCTCACAGGCAGGCACATTTGGTCCTACTGGTCACAAGGGGTCTGTGCACTGCTTATGATTATGCATGTTGCTGCCTTCAACATTTTTATAATTGATTTTTCATTTTCTTTATTGATGTAGGTTATACAGGGCATTTTGTTGCCTGCCAATGTCACCTCAATATTAAGGTACTCAGATCCTTGCTCTTTCTTTAACCATTCTTTTCTCCTTCGCAACTGTTGGTCGGTGATTTATGATGTACTCTCTCCATTCCAAATTATAAGTCACTTTGACTTTCTAGGTTCATCCATTTAGTTATGTATCTTGACATATTATTGTATCTAGATACATAACTAAATGGATGAACCTAGAAAGTCAAAGTGACTTATAATTTGGGATGGAGGGAGTAGTTGAAAATTATTTTGGTAATGTGGATTAGATTCAATTTGGTAATGCTGATCTAAATTGTATGCTCAGCTAAAAATTCTACTATAATGTGGATTAGATTTAATTTGGTACTGATGATGTGTGCAAGTTTTAGTTTAATTTCAGTGGCCAAAGACATTACTTTCAGCGGCATACATTAGTACACAAGGACATTGATGCAACTAGTACTTTCTTTCATGTCTAATAGGAGTGATTCAGCTTTATATTCTTACCTTCCTATCCTAATCTTCTATGATTTGTTTATTTCTACTACTAATTTTATGTGTGCTGATCAGGAGCAGAAACTAATTAATGTAAAGACTTTAACCGGTTACACTGCCGGGAAGTATCTCTTCTTTTTCTTGATGCATAAGCATTACAAATTAAAATTTGAACTTGATCATCATTGCAGCTATAGTTGGGTCAAATTGATTGAAAGCCAGCTATCCAAGCAGTTAGAGGCTTTATTTATTCAACTTTTGTTTTTTAATCTGTCAACCAAAATGACTCATGTTATTGTTTGGTCGTTTTGTAGTGACAGACCTGATGGTCATGAAGATTCAATTTCTGAATGTGAAGGGGTGATGGCCAAGGTGTAGGTGTGGGTCAAAGCAAAGGGCATTGAAAGTGACGACCAAGCGGATTAGACGATCATGGAACTTTATCAAAAAAGAAAAAAAAATGACGTTCATGGAATGGATGGAGTGTTTCGTACCAGTGATATTTATCTAGATATTTACATTCCCACTCGACATTGTTTTTGCATCATATATGTTCTTTGTTGCTGGTTAGAGGAGTTTTTGCTTTGAATTTCAAACTCCTGTAATTTCATTGCTCCTAAGTAATAAAAAAATGAAATTCGGTTTCTTTGTGGTTATAATTGTGCTCGATATATTTGATTTCAGAACCTGCAGATTATGATAAATTTGTGCCAATCAAATGGCTACTAAAAGTAGATTTCAGAACCTAACACATAGATTACGTTGACCAATAAAAATCCAGCCATACCTATTATAACGTGAGCTCCACTTTTTAAAAAAAGGAAAACTCGGCTTCACAACCTGCAACGCGAGTCTCACAGGCGGAAAAAAATCGGTAAAAAAAAAAAATCGGCTTGAGAAACTGCCAAGACAGTCTCATGCGCGTGCAAAACTGCCGAGACAGTCTCATGTGCGTGCATTGGGGGTGGCGTGGGCTGGGCACCGGGGTCTGAATGCATTTGGACCCCGGGGTCCAAATAGTGCTGGCGTATATATATATATATATATATACGCCAAGACTATTTGGACCCCGGTACCAAATCGATTCAGACCCCGGTGCCCTTTGTACCGCAGGCTAGTGTAACCCACGTGCGCCTCGGCCACAGTCCGGCTCCGAGCGCTTCTGCCTGACTCTGCCTCCGCTCCCAGCGAATGGCCACAGTTGTTTCTCATTGTTTTTCATTTGTTCTTTTTCACATTTTCCTTTTTTTTTTTTTTTTTTTGCTTATACCACATAAAGTGGAACAGTTTTTCCTTTATTATTTTCATCTCACGGCATGACTTGCTTACCACAACGTGGGATCCATTTTTTCTTTATTCTTTTTGTCTCACGGCATGACAATGGATTGTGGTCTTTTATGTGAACATTGATAATATGGATACAAATTAAGAAGGAAATTGTATTCTAGTAAAAGCATATGAAGAAAAATATAGAGCACTATAGAAAAATATAAATTAAGAAATTAAGTGCAAGCGAGACATGATCAACCTTTATGAATAGGTCTGTACAGAAAATATTACTTCTCGCAAAGAAAAAAAGGGACATTTGACAATGTTGTCGGCCAAACAAAGGAACAATAATCGAGACTAGAATACACAAGTTTTTTGCCCTTAAAGTGTGGACCAATCCGCTGCCTTTTTCATACAGTAGCTCTGGCTGGTTCTTTTTTTTTTAGGCCACTGTAGCTGGTGCTTGCTTGCAGCAGCCATAACAACGGCTCACCTGCAGCAAGCCGGGCCGATCAGGCTGCTAATTGGCTCCTTAGTCAATCTCTTTTCAATGCTTTCATTCAAATTTTCTTCATGTTTCTTGAGAGCTGATGGCCTTGAAGAGGATGAGGCTGCCCACCCAAATGGGACTTGTCAGATTTTGCGAGATGAACTTCATGTGGTGACGCTTTGCCTAACGGAAAGCAACAACAAAGTTAATAGAGTATGTTAACACAAAACTTGACTTCCCAGAATTCTGCAGATTTTAGCATGAAGTTAATTTCCTAACAAGTAATCATCTGTGTTTTGTGAACTTTCTTAATATGAACTACAAAATCGTCTACAAATTTTAGCATAAAGTAAATTTCCTGAACTTTCTAAATAAGATTAGATCTCAGCAAATAAATATGGAAAAGCATGAATTTTCTAAACTACAAGCGAACTTAGAATGTATATACAAAGACCTGCAGATTGCAGCTCTAAAGACTTAAACTTTGCCGAGCCAACAGCATGGCTCAAATTGTTCCATTGTTGAAGTGAAAATACATATTTATGAAGGAAAACTGGTTACCAAACAAGAACATAGATTAAAGCACATGGAACTCTAACTTGTGGGTCATTTAACAGAAAGAAATACTCATCGATGGGGACTATTGGATGCTCATAACAAACTAATTTTCTTTGTATATTTATCAGCTGTTGAAATTTAAAAGACAAGATAAACAGGTGAATTTCCCACATGTCTACGTAGGAAATTTGAGACGCCTTGAATTCTCTGCATGTTGCTATAGAAAAATTGAGAGGCTATGAATGATAGGTTGCAAATAATGTCACAGGTGAATTCAAAAATATAAATTAGGCTATGTTGACCTTTCTTGCTTGTAATCTGCACAGAAATGACAAGCTCCATAGCCAAACGAGATTAACACAAGCACGAACAAAACCAGAGATTTCTCTAAGCCGGTTATTTTGCGCAAATTTCAAGCCGGTTATTTTGCGCAGCCAAACAAAACCACAATGACTTCGAATAGGTAGATATAGGCTAGTCATGCATTACAAGAATGGAATACAGATAATTGGCCAACCTACCATGTGAAAGAATGTCTTTAGGTTATGGAATCTGAATGTGGGAGGATTAGTTTCCATAAAAGAATAAGGATATTTTATTCTTCTAGGGAGGTAGATATTACGGCTTTATTAGATAGATAAAGCAACAAAAGTTTCCACTGGAATATAAAGATATCGAAGTGGATGGAATTTATAAATTCCTGTTCATAAAGGATTGGGTTTAAAGACAAATGAATTATTGTAAAAAATCATATGTCAAAACACAAATCTTACTTTTTTTGTAAAGAACAAAAAGTCGTACCTAGACCAATCAAATTTATACGGTAAAATCTTTTAATTCGTATAGATAGATCAAGCAACAAAATGAGATGTAAGTCCACAAAGCAACACATATTTGCGTGGGTCGTGGGGAGCTAGGTGCTGAGATGTCGCTAGACATCGGCCGAACAGAGTGGGCCGGGCTTATGAGCCTCCAGCCTGAACGGAGGTTGGGCCGTTTGCCTGCCTAGGCTGCTGGGCACCCAAAATAGACTGAACATATGTCCAGTTTCTGTACCCAAAAGCCTGATAAAAAGTAGTTGAATACTTAACTTGTCTTCTACTAAAACAAAGAACCAATTGTGATGGGAAGAAAACAAGGGATCAACAATGTAAATCATATCCTAGAACTTCGAGGCAGCACAGACAATAGCAGAATAGCAAAAAGATATCTTCAGACAATAAATACTAGGAAACAGGAAATCCACAACGTACCTTGCCACCTGTCTTGTTCAGCGAAAATTTGATTCAGCAAGGTAGTACTACAACAGCTTGTTGAAGCTCCCGCAGAAACTGTTATTGAATTGAGAAACAAATGAAACATGGTAAATTTAGATCTGCAAAACATGAAAAGGTCTCCTAAATTAGAATTGCAAACTTATACCGACCGATGTTTTGTGTTCTCAAATACAACCAGTTTTGGGTTGTCAGACATCTTATGAAACAACTCTAATGAGAAATTGAAGATATTGAGTCAAAAACTATTTAGACTACCGCATTTCAGTGATCTACAGAGTATATTTACAAATACACTTCGTACAAAAATGCAGGTGCAAACTGGCTAATCATGAACATGAGCAGCCTGCAAAAAAGAGTATCTCACATAAATAAATATAACAGATGATATGAAACAAACAAACTTGAATGTGTGCATGACCGAACAAGTTATCTATTTTAACTATGCACTAAATTTGTATATAATCAGGGCTTAAATGCCATTTACCTGAACACCCTCCTAAAACTTGAATTGTTCCTTATTTGAAAAAAAGCGTCAGTACAAATAAGAAAGAAGCATAAATACAAGCCCATCTCTAGTATGAAAGTGAAATCAGGAATAGGACAGGTTTTCGCCATTTGAGTAATAACTTCTAACCATGTACACAGTTTAGTACTTTTTCATTATATAAATTGTTAGTTGAGTTTAGAATAGATGGAGAAACACACAGTCCAACCACCCCTGGTCTAAGTGAAGCAGGAGAACCACCAGCTGACTGCAAGTTATGATCATGAATCAATGAAGGTCTGAGTAAATCAAAAGGGAAACAATGATTTAAGTGACATCAACAAATTGTAAAATGTCGAAGGCTGCTCCCCGGACATACATACTTTGAGTACCGAAGTACCTCATTTCGAAATAACCACTTAACTAAGTTTCAAATACAGATGCAGAAGAGGCTCCTATGCCGGTTCTAATTCTTAAAAATCATGCGAACCAAGGACGTCTTTTTGTGGAAAGCATATGCACCTGAACTGAAACTACTAAAAAAAGTAATTCCAGCACACAAATATGCTTATTTGTTTAAACAATAAAAATATCAATCTGGCATTACAGGTTACTGTAAGATATGCATGCAAGATTGCATATAACTAGGACAAGCAACAAGCAATCCTTTTTATTTGGAAAAGCATTTGGGGTTTGTTGGAATGGAAACAAGTAGAACCTTTTTTATTTGAGCAAGCACAATAGCACATCAACAGACAACAGGTGGACACCCTTTTCTCAAAAGCTGCAACTTTACTTCAAAGACATAGAACAAACTTTATTTGACATTTGTCTTCTCATACCCTCATCTCTGATGATTAATATTGGTGATTAATTTAAAAAATTAGTCAACTACATAGACACAGAACAAACTGATATAAACGCCTAGAAAAATACACCTAGGCTCTAGGCCATGGGTAGTCACCTAGAAACCACCTAGCGCCTAGCTAAACTTTGACAAATACACAGTGATCTTCAGATGGATTGGTTCTAAAAGATGATCAATTTGATCTTAAACCTGAGAGGGCTTCTGAACATAATGACCTGACACCTGAAATATGAAGTCACTATAGAAACAGGATATACAACCACGGCGCCTATATCATTCAGAGAAAATGGTTAGCTAAATAATAGTAATTCCTAGTCAGAATCTGAAATTGTTTAAGCTATAAACTATCTAGAAATGCAATAAATGTTTAAATCTCACACTTGCAGGGACCTCTAAAGGGCTCGTTCTAGAAATTTAGGTTATTAGGAAAGAACCATTTGCACACAAAAGAGGAAATCAGTAGTTGACTGCATCCTTTGTCTAGACTGCCCCTATAAATTTTGTAGCAGTTCCCAAGGAGCTATACAAATTGAAAAGAACTATATACTGAAAGATAAATATTAGTTTTTTTTCAGCACAAAACAAAAGGTAATCAAAAGAAAGAACCGAGCCTAAGCAGCCATGGCCCATGGCAAGAAACAGTATGTTTGAGACTGGAAATAAGAAAAAGTAGGCTGAAAATAATGTTCTGACCGAAGCAGGAGACCACCTCTAAAAACTTGATGCAGAGTTCATTCATACCAAGTGTAGACTCAACCTTTTTTGATGCCATACAACCATCGACCCAACAAATAAGATGAAGAACGATGTATGCTTAGATCAGTAAACACTACACTACTGTATTTTGGTGGTGTGATAACCAATCTAAAATCTTTAAGGTTTTCTACTTTTATTGAGGAATCAAAAAATAGCACACATCTGCCATTGCAGAGTTAGATGTTTTCTTACTGTCATAGGAAAAATCAATCGAGTTTCAATCCAAAACTAAAATTAGAAAGAAAACACGAAATTTGTTAAACCTCTTTCATACTTTCAACAATTATTTCGCAGAAGCTGAAATATGCATACCATAATTTTTATCTGAACTAATACTCTAAAGTTAAATAAAGAAGAAGAGCGGTGCAAACACAAGATAAGGACGATTCACCTACCGACCATGTTTGTGGTTGCAGTCGATACATCGGAGTAATGACTGACATAGCACTCCATTTCACGGGAGATGGTAGCATGCAAATAAATGGTTCAAAAAGGGATTGACAAGTAAAAAATAAATTAATAAATAATGCACTTTTATGGACAAGTATATGGATGCTGAATGTACAACATAATAGCCTCTATATATGTCCTATTTGGCCAAGCAATTTCTTTGAGGTTCAGTAGTTTTGATGTTGATAGATCAACGCATACAGGAACAGGATGACGAGAGACAGAGCATGCCGTCATTGAGCAAAAACTAATATTAATAGACACCCTCCCAATAGAATACAGGGCTATCTCACTCCAAACTGTACAAATCACGAACTTATCTCCCAATAATTCTCCAATCCCTGACGATATTTATTAAACAAATTGAAGATAGAGACAGGAGCACGTATGCAGAGGGGATTAAGTCTGCTCAACGTTTTTGACCTAACTGTACATATCAAATCACGGACGTATCTCCCCGTAATTCCCTAATCACTGGTTGTATTAAACAAATTGAGAAGAGGGGTGAAGAGGGGATTCAGTTAGCTCACGTTTTTGAGGCGCCGTCGTCGAGGACACAGGACCCCAGGTGTGGCTGAGTTCGCCGGTGCCAAAATTGATGGATCATCTCGACCGCGGCCATGGCGAGGGCGAGCTGATGGGAACCGGGGAGGAAGACGGCGCCGGGTAGAGGCGGGGACAGAGCTATGGTGAAGAGGCGGCAGATGGCGTGCGAGGTCGCCCGTGCGGACAGCGAGGCCCGCTGGCCGGTGCGGAGCTCGGATGCAGGGGCACGCCGGCCTGTAACGGCACAGCAGACCGCTAGGCAGCGGCGCAGCTAGCGGCGGTGGAAGGAGAGGAACCGAGGGCGGAGGGACCGTGCCGGCGGCGAGACGAGGGAGGACCGAGCGGAACGGATGGAAAAATGAAACCGCAAAATCGTGGGGTGAATGGACGAGCTTAGCAGCTCGACCTCGTTGGGTGGTGGGCCGGGCCTATACGAGGCTCAGGCCCGAACGGTGGCCTATTTGCGTGTCCAAATAGGAGGCTGGGGACTGAATCTATTTGGACCCCGGGGTCCATATAGAAATACTATATATATATATATATATATATATATGCGAATCTTTAAAATTCAATGGTAGGACGGCCCAGGTGGGGCTTACCCACCGGGGTTAAATCCCTGGTGCTCGCGACCTTTCTTTGGGATTTTCCTGTGATTTCCTAAGTTATGCATTAAGTGGTAGCGGCGTTAAAAGCCGACGACGAGGCGCGAATGGTGACTTCGAGAATCTCCGTGATCTTTATTTCAGTCCCCTCGGAGGTGCTCATAGGGGTAGGGTTTGCGTATGTGTGTTCATAGGGGGTGAGTGTGCGTGCGTGTTGTGAGCGTCTGTGTTGTACTGTGTCATTCTCAAAAAAAAAAAAAAAAATATATATATATATATATATATATGCCTGTCAATAACGAAACAGATATGTCAAAGGTAGTCATCCACTATTTGTTTGGGGAATTGAATGGTTACTTGTTGGTTGTTTGCTATAAAAAGATGGCTCGCGGAGAGGAGCCGTCCAGAACCGTCCCTAGCTATTCATTACACTGCTATATCTGCATGCATGCAGTTCCTGATCCCGAAAAACCAGAGTTATTTTTGGCCGGCCGGCGTCTCTCTCCTACCTTGAATTTGCAAGCACCCTCTGCCTGGCTGCCTTGATATATAACTGCTCAAGGCCGGAGGAGGAGGAGAGAGGCGCTACCTCGATCGATCATCTTCATCTATTATGGCGACGACCACGCCGATGATGTCGGTCCCGGACTACGACTCCACCGGCGCCATCGTCAAACAGCGCAACAGCAAGCGACGTCGCCACCACTGCTCGTCGTCGCCCGCCGCTTCATCTTCCTCCTCACACAGCAGCACCACCACGCAGAGAGAGGAGGAGGACGACGAGGAGGACATGGCTAAATGCCTCATCCTCCTCGCCCAGGGACCCCCGGCCGCCGTTGAGCCAGCAAGAGAAATGCCGTCACCGGCACCGGCACCGGCACCGGCACCCCCGAGCAGGCCAACAAAGAGCACGAGCCGCAGGTCCTTCGCCGCCGCCGAGGCCGGAGGTGGCGTGTGCGTGTCTTACGAGTGCAAGACGTGCAACAAGTGCTTTCCCTCCTTCCAGGCCCTCGGCGGCCACCGCACCAGCCACAACAATGATAATAGGAAGCAGCCGCCGCCGCCGCGACGGCCGGAGGAGGCGGCTGCTGCTGTCACCACCACGCTTAGCCTGCGCACAGCTGCAGCGCCAGCGGGGACCGACGCAGCGGCGACGAGGCCGGCGCACGAGTGCTCGTCTTGCGGCGCTGTGTTCGCGTCCGGGCAGGCGCTCGGCGGGCACATGAGGCGCCACCGGCCGCTCACCACGAGCTCGTCGTCGGCCCTGGCGGCGCCCGAGAGCGTGGTCACCGCCACGAGGACGGGGACCAAGACAGTAGCAAGCTGCTGCTGCCGCCGGAGAGCAACATCAACCTGGAGCTGGACCTCAACCTACTGCCGGCGCCGTCGACGGAGCAGGAGGTGACATCCCCGGCAAAGCCGCCATGCCATGAACCAGCACTTCAGTTGATGCATGCTGTGACTCGCCACTAGCTAGCTAGCTGCTGACTCCAATATAATATTAATTGGTGACACGTGGAGGGAGGGACCCAAGCTAATTAACTAATGTAATTATAAGTTTTGGAATCCAAATGTATATATTATTACAACATCTGTCCCAAAAAACTTTGTTTTAGTTTTATCTTGAAGTCAAAGTATCTAAAGTTTGACCAAATTTATACATTTGAAAATTAATGTTTATTGTATCAAATAAATATCATCAAATTCACCATGCAACATAGTTTTATTCTTATAGTATACTTAAATATGAGCAAATTTCTATGTAGATTTAATTAAATTTAAGAACTTGACTTAGGTCAAAACTAGAACAGATTTTTTTTTTTTTGAAAGGAGTATTATATTATCCATCCCATCTGTTTGTCTGCGTTCATGCACTTATTACTGCTTGCTACACTGTAGATGGCAACAAAAATTATTGGCCTGTTGCCATCTACACTACTATCATATATACATCACACATACACATCAAGACACAGGCATGATAACCCAAACTGATATATAAACCAAGCTAACAAACTATCTCCATCGAGTACAACTTCCTTACATAATCACTAGTAATTCACATATATCAGTCAAATGTCTCAACCAAAATACAACTTACTCACCATATTGCCAGCAGGCAATACATTTAGTTACTAGTTACTACTACATTTGCCGGAAGGAACTGAAGTCGCGGCAGTGGCACCCTTGCTGATTTTGTCGGCGCAGGGTCAGGGCAGGGAGCATGCATTCCGACCAGCAGTGCCTCCGGTTAGTTTGGGGTCGTCGGCAGCAGTGGCATATGCATATGCGTGCACACTCTCTCTGGCTCTCCCCTCGCCCACAGGTTCGGCAGCTCCCCTCTCTTCCATCCAAGTGCGATCAAGGTGCCTGTACCAACAAAACACATCCACAAATATGCATCAGGCAACACGATGGCATGCTTGGACGTTCATAATGTACACATGCATCCACTAGAGTCTCAAGCTAGCCATGTTCATTACCAAGTGTGAAAGGCACGATGTACAGAAGGGCAGGTTGGCCATGCCCATCCATCAGGTTCAACGCAACATATGTGATTAAAAGTCCTGATTATGTGGCCACAGAAGAAATAGCCAGTTAATGTCCACAAGGGAAAAGAAAACACGGTTCAATCCTGTGCCTGCTGCGCTGGCTAACGCTCATCCACTCAAACTTACCAGAGCCATAGGCCACCATTGCCCATAAAAAAGTAACCAGACCGAAAAGCCCTTCTTTGCAGCAAAATCATATCTGAACAGCAAACAATTCAACAAACTTATCACTCTAATTCACATGAAAAAAAGCCAGGTCACAGACTGGACTTACCTTAGCGAAAAGCAACTAAAAGACCAGGAAGAAGGATATCACCAAAGCCAATGATGCTGTATCCACCCCATGGATCAAACATTCGTGGGATTTTTAGCAGCATGGGCACACCATCCTCGTCAGTCTTGTCGCCTCGTGCAACCTATCAGAAGAAACCAACATGTTATAACCAGCAAATTCAGGACACCATTGACCCACCAAATATCAGAATCCCCTTTTACATGCTTACCACAATCATCACACTCTCATGAAACCACCTCTTGGAGATAAACACCCAGAAGATGTCATACAGGAAGGCACAGCTGAGAAGAACTGAACCCACCTGATCATGGCAACAAGGTAAACAAAAACTCGTACCTCAACTATTATCAAGAAAAGCTGTAGCGAGAGAAAGAAAAGACAAAAATCAAGAGCGGTTTGAGTACCTTCAGATTAGGTACTCTGACAATTTGGATGACTGTAACTATCAATGCAATACCCTGAAAGTGCAGACTCTGGAATCAGTTGATCTCACAACTAAGCTGGGAGGCATCAAATACTACAGATGGTGACACTCACCAGAATGTCTTGCCCAATCCAAGCAAAGGGAAGCTGGCGAAAAAACAGCCCACAGAACAGCAAATGCAACACAAAATGGGCAAACTGCCAGAGTAAGATGTGAAACAGCTCCAAGGAATGGTACTTTCACAAAAGATTCTGCAGCAGGTTTAAACCATCTGAATGATTCCACAATTTAGTCAACATTAGTATTTGTTTAGTGAAAAAAAATTCAGCTTGGCTGTCAAGGATCTTGAACAGAATGGTTGATTGAAACAAATCCCGAAGGCAACCCACTGTACCTTGATAACAGAGCCACCAAGCATGTTTGCAGACCCTGCATAAACAAAAACAAAGGCTTTATATCAAGAAAGGAAAAGTAGTAAAGGACTAACTCCAACAACAGTTCGCTCAGCAATCAATTAGTAAAGCCAGTCCTGGTTCAGTGAACCAACTGCAGCTAATATGATAACAACATGAACATGTATTTCAAATTATGTTTCTGAATGTAAACTGACAGATAGAAATGCACCTCTACACCGCCGATGCAGAAGATTACCACCAGTAGCTCCACAAACCAGTAAGACATCAGTTTGTAAAGCATTATTAAAAAGCATGACGCAACCACCACAAACATTATCGCTGATGCCACGTTGATATCTACCATGCCACTAGAACCTCCGGCCTCAACATTCAGTAGGCTTTCATGGCCATCCTTAAAAAATAAGTGCATTTGTCAGTACATCATTTTTAGTATAAGCTATAATTTTCCTCAAAAAAAAAAGTTGCAGCTGTATTGGAGCAAGTGTCATGGCATAGAGATCAGAACCTTGAGGAGCTTCTCTTGTTCAATAACTGCTTCTCTAGCACTCCATGCTGACCAGTAGGAAGCACCAAGCACTGTGCCAACAGCCATAAGCCATAGAAACACCTCTGCAGTGTCAACTACAGGACGATCTGGAGAGTACAGCTGCACAGAAACTAAGAGACAAGGATAAATCAATAAGTGGCAAGCTATTTCAGATAGCACAAACAACCAAATTATGACGAGTCCACATAAATGTGAAGGGGCTGTTAACACCCTTATGTTCCACAAGGAAATTAAAATGCTGGTGACAACAGTGAGTTATCATTTTACCTGCATTACCGTCTGTAAGAAGTGTGTGTAAAAAGCAGAACCTGCATCTTTTGGCAGGAGAACTGCAGGTATATTTATGTCAAGATCGGTTTCATTCTTTTCACAGACCATCTTGTACAATTCTGTAGAGTAATAAGCATGATAGAATTAGTGAAACCAAATACTAATACAAGATGATCTTTTTAATACCCTAAAAAACATAATGCAAGGTGTTTTGAAGGAAAATGGCTAGGATGATACGTTATATTTTTTGGGAAAATTGATCTGTAGCACTAAAAGATCCAAGATTTAGAAAAATACCATTGAAAGATCAAGATATAGAGAAATAGCATCGAAATGTTACTCCAATATTGGTTTCTACCATCCATGTCAAATAGAAAATGAGAATCGCTCAAAGAAGAAAAACACTCAAGCACGCACATGCACCCAAATCATGCCGCAGCTTCTAGCACCTGTTGGTGCCTTCTCCCTGTAGGCTGTTCCCTCGCCTGCTCGTTATTAGACTCCGCAGCTGCATGCTATGTCCCCGTCGCAGCGCTGCCGCCTCAAACTAAAGTCATCACCCACTGCCATCTTCCTGGACGGATCTGGCTCAAGGCGCTTAGCCCGCCTGCTGCTACAGAACTGGATGGCCACAAGCGCGCACGTGCCAGCGTCCATACTGATGCCCTGTTCGCCGCGTCGTCTACTGCTCGGACCGATGTGAGTAGCTGATGCTATGGAGATGAAGAGCAAGGAGAGGCAGGACCGACGCGAGTAGTGGTGGTGCTGCCCACCGATGACCGTGGATAAGGCCATGGCAGCCTTTCTGCGAGTCCTGTTTTGTTTGTCCTTACAAGCAAGTTGAGCAAATTAACGGCAACCTAACAAAATGGTAGGAATCAACAACAGAGCAACCTTTCAATGCTATTTTTCTAAAAGTTGAATCTTTTGATGGTATTTTTCCAAAGTCAGGATCTTTTAATGGTATGGATCAATTTCCCCTAATATTTTTTTTTTACAAGAAGCAATGCCACAAGTCAATGAGTCATAGATAGGAAAACAAGACAGCACTCAACGCACCGTGGACATGGTTTATGATTACTATAGCAGAAGCACCAGCAGCTTCAGCAAACTTTGCTTTCCTTGTGAATTTGCACTTGCCCCTTTGAACTAAAAAGAACATCTCCAGAAACCTAGAACGAGAATGAAGCATTTAGCGGATGGAATCACTGGGCAGTTGGGAGACAGATTGCAGTAGCTTGAAGTTGCGGTAGGATAAAAAAAAAGTCACCTTGTTTTTGGAGAAGAGCAGCAGTCCATAGGGTCTGCCAGCGTAAGTTTAGTTCGGTTCGCGTGCTTCTCCTTGGAGACGATCTTTGGACCAAAGCGAGCACCGACACCAACAAACTCATCATCCTCTTTGCCATTGACCCAGCTTTGCACTTTTACCTTATAGCAGGAAGAAATGGAGAATCTATTTCAGTATGAAGTGATGGGGCAGCTGCTCAATTAGGGGCGTGGGTTGGGGGAAAGACGAAGTCTTTCTCATCTTACCAGGATGAAATCGTTGTTGCATCCAGGGATCTTGGGTGCCTCGTCGTCGTGGTGGACGATATCACCGCCGGCCGCTGCCCCGCTAGCGCCGACACCGTGAGCAGCGCCAAGACCGCCGCGGCGGCCATCTCCTCTCCCTCTCTCAAACCACCCCCCAAGAGCAAGAGCAAGAACAAGAGGCCTGCCTTGACCCTCGCCGGAAATGGAAGGGGATGGAGACGACGGACGGCGGACGGTGACAGGGGAATCGCCGAATCGCCACCTGCCCCCGCCCTCCTCCGTTTGGGATTCGGGGGTGGTGGTGGGTTGGGTTGGGTTGACTCGCTTTCCTTGGGTCAGATCGGGTTCCACCTTCAGATCTCCAACCCTGTTCCTTGTTCTCTCCCGTCCTTGTTCACTATTGTATTGTATGTACCACTACCTGAGTCTCTCTCATCAGTTATACCAATGATAAATAACAGGCATAAAAATAAAAAAAATTACCTGATGTTAAAAAATAAAAAATTACCTGATGTCTGTCGATGTCTCTATTCACTCCTGTTTTTAATAACATCACCTTCTATAATGTTAGCATGTGTTTCGTTTTAGGATCAAAGAAGATGGGTTGAAACAAACCCTATTTTTTAGATAGGTTCAACCAAATTTTTGTTTTAATATAAATGGATGGAATTTAGTGGGATTGAATCCCTAACATCACACGTCATATTGTTAGCTCTTCTTCTTTTTTTTTTTTCGATTCCTTTGTCTTTTCCGTTTCCCTTCCCCCTTTTGTTGAGAGTTGAGCGTCAATGTGGTTGTTGCATCCTCTCGCTCTCTTGTTGCCGGCCAAGGGCTCCTTAGGCCATCTCGGCGTACTTGTCGTGCATGCCGAGTAGACACACCCTATACCACTAACCACCCACGGGAGCGTGACCACGACCGCCTCCATCTTTTGGGACTAGCTCCTCGAGCTCCATTGTTCTTGCCGTAGGAGCTCTCAGAGTCATTGCTCATTTGGAGCTCCGCCACCACCAGCAGGAGGAGGTCTCGGTCACTTGCGTAAAAGGCGTTGCTCACACGCACAGGAGCTCCGCCACCACCTCACATAGCATGTTGCGTGACGAGTAAAGTGGGTCACTCTAATTCCTTTGTTTCTAAGAAATTGATTGAAGCTGCATCTACATGGCATATTTCCTACATACGGGGCACAAACCCAACCCACCTGATCCTTCAACTAAGCACTGTCAATTTTGGGTCCTATCTGCCCTAGCCCACATCACCCCTCATTCCAAACGCACGCTTAGTGTGTCTATTCACCCTTCTTTCCCATTTCCTATTTTTTTACCAACGATGAATTATCATGATAACAGATAAAAATTACATTCTTATAAGCACCCCTTCTAAGATATTATAGATGTGTTTCGTTGAGCTGTGACTTTTAAAAAAAACTGTTGTAAGTTGCGGGTTTTAGAAAATCGGCGGTGACTTTTGGCCTTTTGGAGAAGCTAAAAGGCATCTGGTTGGACAAAGTAGCTATTTGGAAAAGTAATTATCTCGAATAATCCATAGCCGCCCTAGATACATATATACATATATGCTCTCTTATACTTCCTCTGTTCTAAATTGTAGGTCGTTTTGGGTTTTCTAGATGCATTTCTTTTGCTACGCATCTAGACAGTGTATAACTAAGTGCATAACAAAAACAATGTATCTAGAAAAGTCAAAGTTGAAAGCATCTAGGCCCCTAGGTTGGGTTTCGATGATTGATGACAATATAATTACCATGACTAACGTGTGTTTTGCGAAACATGTTAGAGTTAGGTCATGGTAATGGTGA
>JADLZK010004181.1:0-66061 GCA_015847255.1 Hyparrhenia diplandra | reverse complement strand
TTATTTCATTTTGATCTTGGACGTTCCTATCTTTTTCTTTTTTCTTCCTGCGCGTGCTCGGTTGGAGTTTTTATTTTGTTGTCGACCATTGGGCCCCATTTGTCGGTTTTTCTTTGTAATCTCGCGCTTTTACGTCGGTTTGAAACGTCCATTTCATTGCCCCCCCCTCGTTCTCGGTTAGTCTCTCCTGCTCGCTCGGTGGCGATATTGGAGACGGTCGGTGGCGGACCCTCTCCCGTCGCCGGAGGTGGTGATGGAGGTGTTTGACGTTTGAGTGGGCTATCGGAGTTCTTCGCGCGTCGATTTGTCCGTGAGGGAATCTCATGCTTATGCTCCCCGCCCGCCGGCTCCCCCTGTTCCAGCGGCGTTTGGCGATTTGGCGGCGGTTTTTCTCTCCTTCCATTTTTCCCCCTTAGATCAGCATGCGCACTAGCTATTTTTGGGGAATGGTTGTTTGGTGATTATTCCTCCGTTTTAATCCATCAGATTTGTGTAGATCTCCATGCGCACTATCTATTTTTTTGGGGAATGATGTGTTCTCGTTCATGGTGGTTTTGCGGTGTTGTTTGCTCAGCCGGCGACATTAACCCCTAGATGATTTGTATCTTATTCAAGAAGTATAGGTGTTGTTCGAGTTGGATTTTGCGCTCGTTTTTGGCGAGATGTTTCTGGATTCTTTCAATGCTATTGTTTGGGTGCATTGAACTTGTGTGTTGAGGGGTGAGAATCAATGCTACGTCTGTGTTAGAGTGCTACATCTTAGGTTAGTGGCAGATTCGGCTCCCCCTCCCTGGAATACTATGTCTGTTTTTGAGTGCTTAATCTGAATGTGTGTATATCCTAGTCTGAATGCATGTCTCGATCTGCCATGCTTTTTTTTATTCATTTTGATGTGAATGCCTACTTTTGCCTCAAATGTCACTTTGAATTATAATATAGAAACTTTTGATCTGAATGCATGTCTAGAGTTTAATTTGTTTTTGAATTGCAATCGGATGTGAGTTACCAAATCTATGGTTGATACTTCTCTCTCCCTCCCTCTCTATCTTATTTGTTGATTATTTTGCTCTATTTGATCTAGGGGCTTGGGGTTTTGTAGAATTTGTTTGTTGAGTATTGTTACCCCTGCACCTATTTTTTGTCTTAACACTACTGCATCTTAGGTTAGTGGCAATTTCCCTCTCCCTGCCCCATTACTCTGTATTTTTTTTAATTAATGTGATTGTTTGTAGAGCTTAATATCTGAATGCAAAACCTGAATTTACCTTTTGATTTTGCTCTGATGTCCTACTTTTAAGGGTTGGATCTCAGGATGCATGCATTGACTAAATGGCCATGGATTTGACGAATTGTCGATACTTGTTTTCCTCTCTGAATGTCTACTCCTGAAGGCTTGATGTTAGAATCTGAATAAACCATTTTATCAAAGGATTGTTCTATTTATGTTAAACCTTGCTATCAGGTTTTTCCTGATTGCTTAAAAAAAAAAAAAAACTTTGTTGGGATAGGGTTGTTTGGATATCTAGCTATCTCGTTTATTTCCATATGTTGGATATCTTGATTTTTATATTTCTATTTGGATATATGCTAATCTGATTATTTGGCTATGTTTAATCTGCTTGTATACATATGTCTATTATGTTATTTGTGCTAAGAAGTTATAAATTTTCAATGAATATGCTTTTTTAACTCTAAGTTCCTGATATTAATAGGGTAAGATATTCTTTGGAGGGTTTTTGTTACCTTCATTTATTTTTTTTCAGATATGCTATTTTCTCTTTCTGTCCATGGCTTACAAAACAGATTGTTGGAGCCCCTGTTGCTTTGTTGCATGTAGTAGAGATGGTTGGCTGAGATCATTTGAGAAGGATTGTTTCTTCTAGCAACATGGTAAGGACTTTCTCTGTTTTTAGCAGAAATGGTATAGATTTGCTCTGTTTTTTCAGCCAGATTTCTGCAGAAAAAGTGAGTTTTCCATTTTGTTTTTCTTGGGTTTTTGTCCTTTTAAATTAAAAAGCATGCCCCCTATTGGGCAATAGGGGTTTTTGGGCCGCGGGCTCGG
Organism: Hyparrhenia diplandra; assembly: GCA_015847255.1. Lineage (NCBI taxonomy): Eukaryota > Viridiplantae > Streptophyta > Magnoliopsida > Poales > Poaceae > Hyparrhenia > Hyparrhenia diplandra. Next base: position 63,999 of record JADLZK010004181.1, on the reverse strand, counting down.
GAGTCAACATCTCTTGCTCAAGTAGGCGAGATAGATCTCTCTCAAGTGGTGGAAGCTAAAAAATGGCTGTTGTTCTATACTTGATACTTGATAATTGTAGAGCTTTGCATTTAAATGCTCCTTGACAACTCTGGGCACATATTTATGTATTTGCTCTACCTTTCCACTAAACTGAAAGTTTCCTGATACCTTTTCAAGTTATTCAACATGACACAGATTTTAAATCCTTTTATGTTTTGTTTAATTTTAATTGGTAATAACTATTTTGGATGTGCTACCAAATCCATATAGTAGACTGGTATGTGAAACTGATGTCTGTTTCTATTTTTGTCATTTTCCTAGATTCTGAATTGTTTAGGTGTTGAAGGGAAGTTCTGTGTAGGATTTGATATCAATGTTTTCACAAAGGTTCATCAGACTGGTAATGGGATGCCACTTGTGCTGTTGTTAGCTCTATGCTACGCTTTCGCTTCTGGGGAGCTACTTGCCTTTTTCCCTTTGCTTACATTTGCAACATTGTGGCATGCAGAAGATGTATCACATATGCCGGACGTATCTGTCGAGCTTGTGTCAGACATGATAGAAGGTATAGTGTTTTGTCACATCACTTGTATTTGTGTATGCTTTGTTTTTCCCAGTATTACAATTCCTGGACTCATTTATTTGCAGGGGCAAAAACCTACTGTTGCAGCAATTCAAGGTCTTGCGTTGGGTGGTGGCCTAGAGTTGACTATGGTATGCCATTTCTGCCGGATGTTGTCTCGGCTGATTCTTAACCTTGTTGCTGAACCTAGTATAAATGCATTTTATCTGTAAATAAAATGTTCAAGGTTGTCATGCTCGAATATCTACTCCTGAAGCTCAGCTTGAACTGCCAGAGCTAACCCTTGGCATCATCCCTGGATTTGGAGGTATGGATGTATATATCTGTTCCTAAACAGAGGACTATTTGTACACTTACCCTGCTTTGTATTGGATTCTATCATGTCTTGGATCTAACTGAGTTAACTTATTATCTAGGTAGCCAACGTCTGCCAAGGCTTGTAGGTCTACCCAAAGCAATTGAAATGATGCTGGTGAGTAATTGAGTTCATCTGTTCCTTGTATAAGTGAATTCTTCCTTTTATAATTTGGTAAAAACTCATTAACTGAACTCTACAGTTTTCTCCCCATGTAATCAACCTTGATTTTAGTATATTTTTTAGGCTGTAAGTAATTATAAGCTATTAAATTGTATGGATGGTGTACATTTGGTTTGGGAATTTGGTCCAGGAGTTGAATTATTATGATGTCCAGGGTAGGGAAGGGATGAAACGACCAGTAACAGTTTAGCGAATGGCAGAACTGGGAGGATTGGGCTTTGTTTTGTCATTGAATTTGGGATTTGCTTTAGTTTTTTGTTTTCCTTTTTAAATTTAGGCTTTGAATGTTGGTTTTTTATTTTGATTGGGCTTTGTTTTTGTATTTGAATTTGGCATTTGCTTTAGTTTTTGGTTTGCCTTTTTAAATTTAGGCTTTGAATGTTTTTTTTTTTTTTATTTGGATTGGGCTTTGTTTTTGTCTTCGGTTTGGGATTTGCTTTAGTTTTTGGTTTGCCTTTTTAAATTTAGGCTTAGAATGTTGGTTTTTTTTTTTTCATTTGGATTGGGCTTTGTTTTTGTCTTTGGATTTGGCTTTTTGTTTGGCTTTTATTTTGCCTTTTTAAATTTTGAGGCGTTTTTGTTTTTAGGAAAAAAAAAAAAGTTTGCCCCCCTATTAGGCATTTTTTTGTCTTTTTAAAAATAATAGCTGCCCCCTATTAGGCAATGGTTTTGGGGGTAATTTATTTTTGTAAAAAAGATCATGCCCCTGACTAGACAATGGTTTTTTTTTTTTTCCTTTTTGTGTTTTAGAAGAAAAATATGATGTCCCCTACTAGGAAATTGGTTGTGGCCCTTTTTGTCTTTATGGAAAAAAAAAGATTGCACCCCCTATTAGGCAAATGGTTGTTTTTTTCAAAAATTAAATCTGCCCCGCTACTAGGCAATGAGTTTTGGGGGGCAATTATGTTTTTTTAAAAAAATATCATGGCCCCTACTAGGCTATGGTTTTTGTCCTTTTGCCTTTTTGAAGAAAAAAAAAAGATCATGCCCCTACTAGGCAATGATCTTTTGACCTTTTTGTCTTTAGGAAAAAAAAAGTTTGCCCCCTATTAGGCATAGGGTTTTCTTTTGTCTTTTTCAAAAATAATAGCTGCCCCCTACTAGGCAATGGGTTTTGGGGGCCATTTCTTTTGTAAAAAAAGATCATGCCCCCTACTAGGCAATGGTTTTTTTGTCCTTTTTGTGTTTTAGAAGTAAAATATGATGCCCCCTACTAGGCAATTGGTTTTGGTTCTTTTTTGTCTTTATGAAAAAAAGATTGCACCCCCCTATTAGGCAGGGTTGTTTTTCAAAAATTAAAGCTGCCCCCTACTAGGCAATGGGTTTGGGGTGCAATTCTTTTTTTAAAAAAAGATCATGGTCCCCTACTAGGCTATGGTTTTTGGTCCTTTTTTGCCTTTTTGAAGAAAAAAGATGATGCCCCCTATTAGGCAATTGGTTTTGGGCCTTTTTGTCTTTAGGAAAAAAAATTGCATCCCCTATTAGGCAAATGGTTTTGTTTTTTTTTTAGAAATTATAGCTGACCTATTCTTTTCTTCCATGATCTGTGAGTTTTGTCCTGAAATGTTACATTGTAAATATATATACCACCAAATAAAATGACACATTGTAAATATATAGCAGGGTCCAAATAAAATGATACATTGTATATAATTTCAAAACTCACAGATCGTGGTATAATTTCTGAAATGTTACATTGGTATAATTTCTGAAATGTTTTTTTTTCAGAATAGGCAATGGTGTTTTTTTTTTCAGAAATTATAGCTGACCCCCTACTTCCATGATCTGTGAGTTTTGTCTCAGTTGCAACCACCAACTCCATTTCTTCTCTAAGCACTATATATGCATTTGTTCTCATACTGTTGCTATGTACAGCTCATGAAGAATTGGACAATTAAAACCATCTCAGTGCTCGTATAGTGTCCATCAGTGATGAAGCCAGCAGGGTGATGCAATCTGTAGATTTCTTAAGGATGGTGAGTGTTGTTCCACAGGCCCCTATGCCTTTTTCTACTTTTTGTTCATGGTTTTTTTATGATAAATCTCTTAGTGGTGGGTAGCGTGTGGGTTAGCCGAAAATCTTAGTTTATCGGAAGCTTGGTCTAAAATTCATTCCTTCAGTTAGCCTTGCATTTAGTTCACAAGAGAATTAGTATGAATGTCAGTATGAGTGTGGCTGTCAGTCTTTTCTTTTTTTCTCTCTCTTTTTTTTTTTTTCATGCATGTAATCTTTAATTTGAGATATGCCCCCTACTTGGAAGCTTTATCATTTAGTGTTTTTATATCTCTTAGTTTTCATCAGCTTTGTCAGTGGTCAGTTCTGGTTCATCTTCAGACTTTTTCATAGTTGCCTATTATATTAGTTTATTTTTTGTGCTTGAGAAATTGAGGATTTTTTTTTAGAGATGGATTGTCAATAGGCTGTACATCAATGTTCATAGGATGGTCAATTGTCAGAACTGTATTTGGAGAACAAGTTGTGCCCAATTGCTTCTGCCCCTCTTTTTTTTTTTGTCGTCAAATTAGTTGCATAGATCATGCAGGATCTCATCATCAGCATCTTGAGAGTCTGATTCATCTTGTCAGGCATTAAAACCTGATTTTGATTCCAATGTAGGATCTGGTTTAGTTTCTAGAGGGCTGGATTGCAGATATTCAGGTAATCCAAGTTTAATTGATTTTTAAACCAAGCTTATATGGAGCTTATATAGGCTGCACATTAATGTTCATAGGTTGAAGCTTCCTCCTTTTTTTCTTTTGTATGTAACAGATATTTGGTCATGAAACCATGATGCGTTCTGTATATATAGATGGACATATGTCCGCTCTCTGTACTCATATGAATAGACATTTTTGTGTCAAATTCAGAATTCTACTGTAATTGCTGTTTGATTGGGTCTATGAAAATTCGTGTGGATTTGGGGTTTATTCCACCCGATTTTTGTGTTTGCTAAATTTGGGTGGTTTGGTCAAATAATCCACACGGGTGGATAAAAAGCCCAAACCACCCAAGTTCTGTATAGACAGACTCAAGTAAAATGATCTTTATATTAGAACAGAGGGATACTTTGCAATAGTTTTTCATAGCAGTGGAGGCAGTTAATTAGATTCACATCTATTTTCATACTACCGGTGATGGGGAATCTATATGCAATTTTAGGGTTTACTTTAGCACACTTCCTAAACTAGAGGCGCCTGAATCTCAATCCTGTGTTGCATGAGAAGAAGAGAGATTTCAGGCGCTTGTTAAGTAACAAATCACATACCATGTTGATGGCAAACTATGGTTGATGGTCAGGTGCTTGTTTTTTGCGATAGTTTATAAGATTATTTCTCTGGTGGACTTTTTTTTTTTTTTGATAACATCTCTGGTGTACATATCCCGTGAGAATTTAGAGTGTAACAAGATCTGAAAAAGAGTTTTTTTATTGACTAAATGACTACCAAACAAAACATATGACTTACTCCCCCAAAGTTAAGACCTTTTCGTTGTCCATGAAACTAAGAAAGTTTAAGTTTTTTTGGGGCAGTGCGTTATTCCACATTCGAGGTGTACTTTGAGATGTACTCCCCTGTAAATTGACTTGGTTTTCAGACAATCTCCCCTGTAACTAAATATCGGAGTACTACTAAATAAGGTACAGTGTGAGTATTATATTTTTTGATGTCAGTGTCATCGCGATCATCTATGTAAGCTTTACAATCATCTATGTCAGCTCTATGTAAGCTTTACAATCATCTATGTCAGCTCGATTGTCTGTAGCCTCATGTTGGGTTTCATCGTGCCCAAGGCAGTAAAGCCAAAATACCTCCGGCTCTCCAAACCTATATCCTCAACCTCCCCGTCGCCCCAGAGGCAGAGGAGCAAGATCTCATGGAACCCACCGCAGCACTGCCCCGCTCCTTCAGCAACAACCTGTCCCCAACGCCCCATCTCGACGGCAGCCAAGACTACAATGTTCTCCCCTTCATCTCGCGCATGCTCATGGAGGACGACGCCGTTGATGAGTTCTTGTTCCACCAGTACCCTGACCACAACCCCGCGCTCCTCCAGACCCAGCAGCTCTTCGCCCAGGCCCTTTCCGACACCTCCTCCAACGCCCTCGCCGCGCAGCCATGCAACTCCGTCGAGCTGCTGCAGCCCACGGTGCAGTCCTCCTCGCCGGCGGCGGCAGACTTCTCTGACATCGACACGCCTGCCTCCGCCGCCGTGCAGTCCGGCGCCCGTGGCAACAACGGCATTCAGGGTCCACCCTCTTTGAATAGGACGGCCACGGGCGCGGTGGAGCCGGCCAATAATACCTTGTCGTCAGCTGAGGGCAGCTGCAAGGACGCGGTGAGCATGGCGTTCTTCAGAGGCATGGAAGAGGCCAACAAATTCTTGCCCGGCGCCGGCGGCAGCACGGCAGATTGCAGGGGCAGGAAGAAGAGGCTTGACGCTGACGGAGATGGCGAGGCGGCGGAGGGGGCAGGAGCAGCAAGCAAATGGCAGCTGTCGGCTTGGAGTCAGAGGAGGCCGCCACGCGAGAGATGCTGGACAAGCTGATGCTCAACGGCGCCGACGAACTCTGCCTCGCCGACGACACGCAGATGCAGGAGCTGCGCGCTGCCATGGACATGGTCAAGGCCAAGACGCCACCGGGGAGGCCGGCTGGCACCAGGGCGGATCAGGATCAGCAGCAGGCGGTGGACCTCAACTCCATGCTCATCCGCTGCGCTGACGCCGTGGCCAGCAACGACCGCCGCATCGCGGCCAACCTTCTGGAGCGGATCAGGCTCCACTCCTCGCCGAACGGGGACGCCACGCAGCGGATGGCGCACTACTTCGCCGAGGGACTGGAGGTGCGGCTCAACGGCACGGGGAGCCCGCTGCACCACCGGTCGTCGCCGTTAACTGTCCCGGGCGATCAGCTCAGGGCGTATCAGTTCTTCATGGCCACGTGCTGCTTTCTCCCGGTGAACTTCCAATTCTCCAACAAGACCATCTACAATGCCGCCGCGGGGAGGAAGAAGCTGCACATCGTGAACTACGGTCTGGGCCACGGGAACCAGTGGGCAATCCTGCTCCGGCGGCTCGCGCACAGGGAGGGCGGGCCACCGGAGGTGCGGCTCACCGGCATCAACCTCCCACAGTCCGGGTTCCGTCCAGCGCGGCTGATCGAGGAGGTGGGGCACCGGCTCGCCGCCTGCGCACGGCAGCTCGGCGTGACGTTCAGGTTCCGCGGCATCGCGGCGAGATCGGAAGCGGTCTGCGCGGGCGACCTGGACATCGATCCCGACGAGGTGGTCGTCGTCTGCAGCCTGTTACATTTCAGGACGCTGTCGGACGAGGTCACGGCGGAGGCCACCGACGGTGGGGCAGGCACGGACCCCATCGGCGCGGTGCTCGGCGCCATCAGAGAGATGAAGCCGTCCGTGTTCGTGCACGCAGTCATCAACGCGTCCTACAGCACCGCCTTCTTCGCGACGCGGTTCCGGGAGGCGCTCTACAACTACAGGGCGCTGTTCGACATGTTGGACACCATCGTGCCCCGGGACAACGGCGGGAGGCTGCTGTTCGAGCGGGACGTCCTCGCCCGGTGTGCCGTGAACGTCATCGCCTGCGAGGGCGCGGAACGGGTGCACCATCCTCGGAGCTACAAGCAGTGGCAGGCGAGGAGCCGGCGGGCCGGGCTGCGGCAGCTGCCGTTAGACCGTGACATTGTTCAGGCGCTCAGAGACAAGGTCAAAGGGGAATACCACGAGCATTTCGTGATCAGTGAGGATCAGCAGTGGCTTCTCCAGGCGTGGAAAGGGAGGGTGCTCTATGCCACTTCCACGTGGACGGCAGACAGTGACTTGGCAAGGACTTGACGACGATCTTTGTTTATGCATTACCATTATGGTTGCTATAGAATATTAATCTGTGTTTTTATGTACTCGCTCCGTTCAATTTTTGTAAATTGTTCTTGATAGAAATAAAGGATCTTTCTAGCAGTAAATTGGATTAGGGAACAACTAGAAACAATAATAATGACAAGTAGTAATTCTAGATTACGTCAACTAATCTAATTGATCTAACTATACTAATAGTAAAAGGTGAAAGAATGTAACCATTAGTGGAATCACCGGTGGTGTTCATCAGCGTCGCGGTCTTCCTTTCGGTGGCGGCGGTGGAACTTCCCTTCCCGGCCGGCTTTTCTCCGATCGGTGGAGTTCTCGGGAATGACGGTGAGGGAAGTGGCGGCTATCTAACTTGTCGTAACTCTCGTGTCTTGTGCCGCCGGTCCCCCACCTCTATTTATTAGCCTTGATGCGACGGGGCCCACTAACCATTAGGGTTAGATGCCCCGTCGGGGGGCTGACCAAAGGGATTGGGCCAGCCGTTGGGCGGGGCCCCTTTGAGATCAACCTAACATTCTCCCCTTGATCTCATCTATCGTCTTACGCCGTTAACCCCCACCCCTTTACAAAATGATGTATTGAGCATGCTTCGTCGTCACAGTCACAACCGTTAGACTCGACAGCTACAAGCACCTTTCTGTTTAGAGATGAATTCTCGCTTTGGGCCCCTTGCTATCCAGGAATCACAGGCTTTCCCTTAAACCCATACCGGTTACATATTCTCTCGAACATGTTGGGCGGTAAGCCTTTTGTAATCGGATCCGCTAGCATCTTCTGTGCTTATGTTCTTCACAACTTATGGCGTGATCCTGGATTTTATATTTCACAACAAAACTTTATGTCAATATTCTTGGTGGCCTTGCTTGACTTATTGTTGTGAAGATATATTACTGCTAGCTCGTTGTCATAATACAAATTTAGTGGTTCATTGATGCTATCAACCACCTTTAAACTTGGTATAAATTTCTTAAGCCAATTCACTGTCCCAACTCACTTGACTTATGGCTCCTTGCGCGAATAGATGGGTACCACGACTTGAACTTTCTCTCATTTCTAGCGTACTTTCGGAATCCGAATACCTTACCATCCGTAGGCATCCGGATCTTCATGAGCCTTTCATACCTTACATAGTATTTCGGGACTTTCTTTACTAGACTTGATGTTCTATACTAGGATTACCTTGATATCCGCTAGGCAGCTTGGTTACAAAACTAGGTCCAGTCGTGTGCACACTTGCTTATACGTAAACTTTCGATAGCTAAGTCGTATGGAACTGCTTTCATGCGATCGCATTCAAACTCATTCTTTGGGACATTGATGCCCCCATATTTGTCACTTTTGACAATAGGGCGGGTGAAAAAAATTGTATTTATGCATATTGAATTTCTTCAAAACTTTCTCTATATTATGCTTTTGGGACAATCCCAATACCCCTTTACTTCTATTTTTCGGTGAGTTTCTATGCCCAAAACAAAATAGGCTTCACCAATATCTTTCATATCCGAACTTGAGGACAATACCCTTTTGGTTTCTACTTGTGAGCAACATCACTACTTGCTAGTAGAATGTCATCCACATACGATTATTAGGAAAAGGTATTTCCCATTCTTAAGCTTTGCATACATGCAATTGTCCTCAACTTCGTCTTTGAAACCCAACTTCGAATTCTATTATCTAGATGCTTGCTTTAGTCCGTAGACATATTTCTTTAGGCGACATCTTATTCTTTCTCTGTCTTTCACAACAAAACCTTTCGGTCATGTCATGTATTCTTTTTTCTTCTCGGTCTCCATTTGACGTAATTCTCGATCAAACTTAGCTACTAGGGCTATTATGATCCTAAAAGAATCCTTTCTTCTCTATTTCTTTTGGGAGAACCCCTTCGCCACGAGTCGCACCTTGTATCTTTCTACATTCCCTTTGGAGTCACGTTTCTCCTTGTAGACCCATTTGCGAGTCTTGTTTTGGCTCCATTGAGAATTTCTTCAGTTCTCAAACTTTAATAGTGCTCATGAATCTCAATTCATCTTCCATGGCTTTATGCCACTTAGATGCTTCGACGCTTCTCATGGCTTCTTCAAATGAACTGGGATCACCCTTTATCTGAACCTCTTCGCATTCATAGACAATGCAGTCATCTGAAATGGAAGATTTTCTAGCTCTTTGTGGTCTGCCAGAAGGCCTTGCAACTAGCAATTTGACCACTTAGGGTTATTCATTTTGAGGCTACTTTTGCTGCTCTTGCGCGACAACGGCTTCACTTTCGGCTCCCGAAGGACGGGTTCCGAATTACTAGTTGCTATTGCCAATAGGCGAGCGGTCGGCGAGTGCCGCAACCCGCGGTATTTTGTGATGTGGATCCAAAGAACAACGGGTAGCATAAAATAGGGCTCTTGCACCATCGGAGTAGGCATGAATGTCGCTTCTCCTCAAGGTTACTTTCTTGCGCTACCATGCTCCCCCTTTCTTGATTCTACAAACTTGATGCTCTTGTCTAGATAACAAGAATGATATCCCATTGATTTCTCTGGATGGCCAATGAAATGGCAGCTTACTTTCTTTGGATCTAGCTTTTCTTTGTTTGGGTTAAATACTTTCGCTTATACCGGGGATCCACAAAACTCTCATATAATGGAGTAAGGGTTCTTTGCTTGTTCTCAACTCATGTGGTGTTTTGCACACTAACTTGCTTGTCGCACAGTTAAGTATGTGAACAGTGGTTTTTAACGCTTCTATCCATAAGTTAACCGGCAACGTAGAGTAGCTAATCTTGTTTTATGCCTTTCTACTATTCATTCCACTGAGGCTCCCCCGGCGTGGAGAACTATGCAACTGTGCCAGGTTCCGTAAGGTACCTTGCAAATAGGTCTAGAAAACTATCCATAAGGGGTATGCCGACAATACTCCCCACATTACGATTTTACTACCTTGATCTTTCGATCAACTTAGCTTTGAATATCTTAGGTTTATCTAACGCTTCCGAACATTCTTTGATTTGGATAGATTTATCCATAACGAGTATCCATCTGTGAATGTAATGAAGGAATCAAAAACATTCACAAATTTTACTAGAAAAGGTCCACATATGAATCAATTCTAGTATTCCCGCGCTTAAACTTATCTCCTTTCTTGTAGTGGGAGGATTGATTCTTAGCGTAAGCGTTCTTTTCTCCCCTCGAAATATGGTCTTCACTATGTAAAAAAAGGCCTCTACGATCGCGCGTTGAGGGCTTCTACGATCCTGTAGCGCGCGCGTCGCCCATTAGGGTCTCTAAATGTCGACTTTACTGGACACGTAAAGTAGCGGCGTCAAGAATAAGGCTTTATCTGAGGCGGGATTTCGTGCGTCTCAAACTTCCGTCGTAGTGAGCCCTTATTACACACGCAGCGCGTGGAGCGTCGTGTCCTGGGGTTTTGCTCGGCGTGGTCTACGGTATCTACAAACATACTGTCTAAGATGCGGCGTACCTCGGGGGAAACCTCACGGACCCGGCATCGATGTCGAGCGTACGCGTCCAAAAGTAGTGACGCCGGTAGCGACATACTGATGTAGAAGCTTTGCCGCAGACCCATTTTACAAAACTGCGTCAGTAACAATGACGCGCATGTCGAAGCGCGTGTGTGCGTGCCCGCAGCGCCTGTAATCGTAACCGCACGCACGCCGCCGGTGAAACGTCACGTAAAGCATTAGTAATATACTGACCCGTCGCGGACGATAACCGATCGTAATCTGAAAGGGATTCTGATTATACGCCAAACCCGGTCCGTGGTTTTTGTTTCATTCTGACGCGTGTGTAGATTACACAATGCGTAGTTCCTTAACCCTTTTACGGACGTTCATTTTGTCCGTCACGTCTATAGCTTTAAACTTAGTTTACAGGCGTGATTTTTTTTTATCGTAATCTGTTCCGCATATTTCAGGCGCTTGTAGGGGATGCTCGACCGTAGCTACCGGGAAATTACGGATGCATGTCCCTTTCGGCGTGTCTACGTCGAGGTTTCTATTTCGACAGCGTTTACCGGTGCTCGGCGGCGGCGCCGAGACTACGAGGCGGTGGTTCCGCGAGGCGCGCCGGAAACACACATCGTTAATTATTTAGATATTACGGGGCGGATTCACGCGGCGAAACTATTCCGAAACCCCACAGGCGCTCGTTAGCCACGGTGGTCTGTACTTATTCAGATTATTTCGCACGAGGTTAAGATGGGTCTGTACTGTGCCAAGACTAGAGACGCCTCTAGAAAACTGAGACGTCTGTATTAATGATGACGTCGCAGACGCGCTAGAACCGTCTGCAGACCAAAGCATTGGTATTATTAATACGTATATAATACATATACACAGGTCCGATCACAAACAAATGGCAGACGCCTGCAGCATGGAAAATTCATGTGTATTTCTTAAAATTCATGTGTATCTCTGAAAATTCATGTGTATCTCAGAATGTTCTTCACACAGACATACCCAGTTGTTCAGGGCACGCCACACAGATTGTTCACAACACAAATAACACAGTTCAAATGCATGTATCCACCTGATCGTCATGCAGCAAGGGAAACAGAAGGAACTCACGGTTCACGAAACGAATACTCGCCTTCAGGGCTGATGATATCTTCCATAACAAACTTGGCGATCTCCTCTAATATCCCACTACACCACAACACTTAATCAGCAACCACAGGGAAGACAGGTACAGTCCAGGAGGTTTTGTTGGCAGGGCTCCCCAACTCCTGCAACCACGCCTCACGCTAAGGGCGACTGAAGAACTCCAGGCGCTGCAACAACAGCTGCAGTCGGTCCACGTGAAGTCCAGCGCGGATGAGAGGCTGTGCGGTTTCGAGGATGATAACCACAAGCTGCTCACCTGCCTCATCTACAGAGCCTCGGTTAAAGGTGATCACAAAGCACCCTACTTCTCTTTACAAATCTGGAACAACTTCGCTCCACCGAGGGTCAGGTTCTTCGCTTGGCTACTGGTTCAGAACAAGATTCAGAGCAAGAACAAGCTTCTGGTGAAAACTATTGTGGACAATGATGTCTGTGATCTATGCAAGGCAGGGAGCGAGTCGGCTGACCACATCATCTCTGAATGTGCCTTTGCAACGGCCTTCTAGGACAGGATTGGATGGGGTGGTGTCAACATTGCTAAGGTGGACGAGCTGTGGAACGATGTACACCCCCAATATACCTCCGGCTGCGAGGGCGACACTGATCCTGCTACTCTGTTGGGAACTTTGGAAGCACCGCCACGACGCGGTCTTCAGGGGGCATGACGCCAAACGCCGATCGACTGATTGCAGCTTGCAAGCACTCTATCGCTTTGATGTAAACTTGAAACTTTTTGGTGTAACTTCGTTTTGATGTAAACTCTCTGCTCCCCACACCCCACCCCCACCCCCCTGTATTCCATTAGTGGCCACCTCTTGAGGGCCGCTACCTGTACTCGGCTTCAACGCCTTGATCACTCTCGGGGTTCCCCAGCATCTGTGGCAATGGATCAGGTGTGGGGATCATTCGTCCCCCGTTTAAATCAAAAAACAAAACAGAAAAACATATTCGAGAACTATTGCAAAAAGTTCACTCGTACCATATATTATTCTGGATTTCTGGATTTGAAGTTTGAACTGCTGATTGCGAAGAGCGCAATGGTGAAACAGATATTATTTTTTGACTAATGCTTACACAAACAATTAATTTTCTATTTTTTGAGTTAGATGGAACAAATTCCCTTTTGGACTTTTTTTTTTTTGACATCTGGACTACCTCACATGCATGAAAGTAAAATTGTCTAGTTTGTTCACATCGTATCTGCTACTATTTTGTTTTGCAGGTAACTGGTTTGCCCAAATGGAAGTTGAAGAAGGCACTGGAGAAAATAGAGCACATTATAGATGATGCATACAAAACAGTGGAACGGCTGAACTTGTCCAACACAAGTAATGGCAATGGCAGAGAAGCTCTTGCGGCCGGTTTGCATACAACTGGAACTCCTCCTATAAAAGTAATTGGTCGAGATGAGGATCGTGACAAGATCATAGCAATGCTTCATGACAAGGAAGGTGATGATCCGTCAAATGCCAACAGCAGTCTGTGTTATTCTGTAGTTGGGATCCATGGAATCAGCGGGTCTGGGAAAACAACCCTTGCACAGCTTGTTTATGAACAGGAGAAAAAGTACAAGCAAAAGGAGAAGACCGACCATTTCGACCTAGTTTTGTGGGTGAATGTCTCTCAGAAATTTAGTGTAAGGGACATTTACAGGGAGATGACTGTGATGGCTTCACATGATTCGCCGGGTGGTAGCTTTATTATCTACGCTGACGAACAAAAATGTTTAGAGCACTATCTACGTGATAACCGGTTTTTCTTGGTGCTGGATGATGTATGGTGCAATAGTATGGATACTAGTCACCAGAATCTATAGGTCCTGATGTGAAAACTACTCATTTTCCAATCCATGACCTGAATGATATTGATTTTCATGAACTGTTCATGTATTATGCACTTGGAGACAGGGCTATAGACGACCAAGATAGCAGCACGCTCTGGAGCATCGGGGCTCACATGGCAGCAAAGCTGAAGAGGTCACCTTTAGCAGCCAGCATGGTGGGAGGACAGTTACGGAGAAGGAAAAATGTTGCGTATTGGAGAAGAGCAAAGGATCAGGACCTCTTGAACGAGACGATGGGGGCTCTGTCATGGAGCTACCAGCATCTTGATATGCAGGTCAGACGATGCTTTGCTTACTGTAGTCTTTTTCCAGTTGGACATCATTTGATACGTGATGAGCTAGTTAGACTGTGGGTGGCAGAAGGATTCATCAGAAATTCTAATACTGGAAAGTTAATGGAAGATGTTGGACACGAATACTTTGATGAACTAGTATCAACCTTATTTCTGCAATTAGGAACAAAGAGGTATTATGAATACTACGTAATGCACGATCTGCTGCACCATTTAGCAGAGAGGGTCGCTGGAAGGGATTGCTTCAGGATAGAGGATGGGTGGAACGGCAAAGTTCCTCGAGGTGTTCGCCATCTTTTTGTCAATGATTATAATGGAGAGATGTTTAATATTGTTGGGAGGAGTAGGACTATTCAACTGGAAAATCTGTGGACTCTCATTGTTAGCACAAATGGTTTGGATTACATGTCTAATATTGTTGGGATTAGTAGGACTATACAAATTGAGGAAAAAGTACTGAAAAGCATGTTAAAGAGGCTGCGGAAACTGCGGGTACTGTCGGTAGGTTTGATTCGGAACATAAATTTCCTGCTCCCAGCAAACATTGATCTCTTGAAGCATCTACGCTTCCTTGCTATTCGAATGGGCGGCCCATCATGCGGGCTAGTAATTTCACCAAGGTCATTTTCCAAGCTTTACCATTTGCAGACGCTAGATTTTGGTGATCAGAGACTTCCGCCGTTAGGCTATGGTGAAGAAATAGTCAACCTTGTCAACCTGCGGTATGCAACGACCAATCTTGATGACCATCTGAACATTAGTAGGTCGACATCACTCCAGAAGTTACCGTACTTCTCCATATACAAGCACAAGCTAAAACAGCTGAAGGGCCTCAACAAGATTCATGGCAGTTTGAGGATTTCCGATCTTCATCTTGTGGAAACCAAGGAGGAAGCTCTCGAGGCCAAGCTAGCTGATAAGGGACGACTCACAAAACTAGAACTGTCCTGGGGTCGTGGCGTCAGTAATCCACATGTTGAAGCAGAGGTGCTTGAGGGACTTTGCCCTCCCCACGTGCCTCGAAGAACTAAGTATCCATTACTACAGTGGTGCCAAATACCCTAACTGGATGGTAGGTAAGCAGAGTGGTGGCCCAAAGTACCTGCAAGAACTTGAACTCTCAGAGTGCAACCGAATTGGACCTATTCCTGAACTTTTTGAGGTCTTCACTCATCTTCGTTCCTTTTCCATTTCGTTCTGTGGCAGCTGGGATACCTTTCCAGACACTATAGGGCACCTCAGGTCCCTCAAAAACTGAATATATATAAATGCATGAGTATTCAATCTCTTCCAGTACTACCCCAATCCCTTCAAATGTTTCAACTTGGGTACTGTGATGAGGCATTCATGAGGTCATGTCAAACAATTGGAGATCCAAACTGGCAAAAAGATTGAGCACATTACCACGAGACAATTTCGCCCAGTTTTAAGTAGCTCTCCTAGTAACAGCAACCACTTGAAAGGTAAATATGTAGATCCCTTTTGATGCCTATACTTTTTTGCATTACATGTTTGGAAAAGTCAATAAGTAATAACATCTATAATATAAACCATAATTATTGTTCATAACATTTGATACATTTACTATTGTTTGAAAAAAGCAGGCGTCACTTTTGATGACAATATTTCAATCATCAGGGCATGAGACATCTGGACTCATGCATGTGTGCTGTTTGCGAGTGAAGTGGTCTTCCCATTCTTTGATACACCAGACCAAGAGCGCTGCAGAATCCCATGGTGGCAACTGATGAACACTTTTGTTGAATTTATTTATTTCCGGAGTGGGTCTTCAAATTGCTAGATGAGTTTGCTGGATTGTTGTAATATATTGTGAAATAATGAACACGGACGGTATTTATTTGTTTCATAGGGTTTGTCCTAATAGTTGTTAATGAGATGCTGTATATATCATAATGGAATGCCACATTACAAAATATGTTTAATATTTGGCCAAATAATATCAACTAATATAGATAACTAAATTTTGTGTAAATATGGAATGGTAGATATTAATGTTAAACATTGTTTGCTTCTTGTAACGAAATAATAAGATGTTAGATAATGTTTGCTTGTTGAAAGGAACTTGTGTCCAAGAGATAAGTTATGCGTCACTAAAAAAAAGTTATATATAAAAGATGTTTTTTCATGTGCCTCAAATTCTGTAGACGTGGTTCTCATTTCTAGCAGTCCCCTAAATTTAAAGATATAGACAATCAGTCCTCAATAAAAGTTATAGTAAATTTATGGCTGTTTAAGGTTCATATTGTGAACTTGTTTAAGGTTCAAGTAGTGAACATGTGCCTAACTAACATGGTCAAAAAGGGACCACAAGTCAGGATTTTGGGCTCTTTTAGAGGCTCTCAATTTTGCAGTGTCTAAAGTGCAGTTTCAGTTTCAATGTACCCATGTTTGGCGCTCCATAGTTTGCAATCTAGGCCGAATTAGATAATGATCTTTGAAGCAAAAGCGATGTACTCTTGTAGCTCTCTGCAATGGGTTAATTGGTTTAACAAAAACTAGCCACGTATCAGGAGATATAGGGCTGCAAACCTTGGCTGTCAGCCGGCCTGATGGCCTAAACTGAATCGGCATCAGCCGATTTGAAGACGGCCTCGGTGGCGTCGCGCGTGCTTGCCGCCACACCATTGCCTCCTCCTCGCCCGCAGATTCTGCACCCCCTGCTCCACCTCTTGCGCCCCTTGCTCGGTCGCAGCCCGCCCTAGGGCTAGCGGCCGCTGAAGCCATGTCCGTCACTGCTGCCGCGCTGCCGCCTGGACGCGTGGCAATGGCACCACCACAGGCCTTCGGCCGCGATGAGCCCCTCCACGGGTGCGCGCGGGTTTGGGAAAGCCATAGTACTTCCCCTCCTTGCCGCGTCGAGTCGCTGGCCAGCCGGAATCGGCCGTTCCCCAACGTCCTCTGCTCCGTTTCTGTGAGAAGAGGAAGGAGGGGCCCCGATGCAAATATAAGCTCTTTACTGTGCTTAGTTTGCAAAAGAGGCAGAGACAAGAGTTTTTAGACCTGGACTTGGTTAATTACGAGAAATTTTTGTGTTCATTCTGCAAAAGTGCTTTCCTTTTATTTTTACTGTTATTGCATTTATATGGCTGATACTTCGAAAATATAAATTGAAGAAAAAAAAAACTTGCAAAATAGCAAATGAGGACTTTCTAGAATACTTGTCAGTAGATCTATGCAGTGGAGTCATAATATGGTATGGTTTAGCAGGAAGTTTGTGTTATTTTTATTTATCTTGGTAATTAGGGTTTTATAGGAATAAATTCATATCTAGAGTTGTGGTTCCCCAATTGCTGTGAAATTGTTTTGGTAGGCTTCTGATGCTATTTGTATGAAGAAGTTATTGATTTCTCTTGTTTTTTTTCTTGTTTTTTTTTTTTTTTTTTTTTTTTTTTTTTTGACAAGTAAACATAGTTCATTGGTTAACAACACGATGCTGTTGTAACCAATACATTGTTGATGGTTACATTTTAGAGTGCCACAAGAAATGGGCACCCATGCTTATGATTTGAGGTTAACACATAATCCCTCAAAGTCATGGTGAGGAGCTTGGATAGAAATTAAGCTCTGTCTAGCGAGGGAATCCGCCATCTGATTGCTATCTCTTCAAATCCTATGCGTCTTGATGGAAGTTCCTGCAAGGGCAGAGAAGACAAGCTCCGTATAGGGCTTGATTCTCCAATCCGGTGGATTTCTTTGGTCGGCACTGTGGATGTAGTTGATAAGTAGCTGGTTGTCTGCAAGTAAGTTTGCGTCCTACATAATATTCATCCTGTTAAGAAGAGAAGCAGCAAGGGCAAGGCCTGCCGCTTCTGCCATTAGGACCGAGGTTGCCTCCTGCATTATCGCCTTGATGAAGATAATCTTGGTTGGGGCGAAGTTGAAGTATTGACTATGAATACACCGAGGCCTGCTTGTCTTGATGAACCTCCAGGTACATCCGGGGTGATGGAAGCATCGGAATAACACTTGAAACCATTCAGCGAAGAAGGGGTTTGAAGAAGATACTTGTGATTGGTAGGGCTGTGATGCATCAGTCCTGGTTGTTGTCAAGTGGTTGTCGATGACAGTAGACCTTGTGGCGTTAGGTGCAAAGGTGGATCCTGGAGTGGCTATAGTTGGTGCTGGGTTTGTGGAGCCATTTCCCCATTCGGCTCTAGCTCTTGGTGACCTACAATAGACGAAGTAATACCTTGGCCCTGCAACGTAGACAGCTGGCTGAAGTGTTGTGCCGATCTGGTATAAATGACCATGTGTAGGGATTGTTGGTGGCTGACTGGTGGGGGTCTTGTCCGATTGAAAAAAAGTTTTGCTACTTTTTTTTTTTAATTTTGAAAATGCGATTTCTAAAATATACCGTAGGGGCAGGCTCATACAGTAGGGGCAGTTGGATCACGAGCCGCCTCTACTGTGAAACCACTGTAGGAACAGTTGTTTAGGGGCGGCTCGCAAAACCGCCCCTACAGAGCATCGGCAGCCACCCCTATAGTAGGTGCTTCATATAGTGGCTGGAGCAGAGCATTGGCGAGAATCTCGCCTACAAGGGGGCGCGTGGGGGAGCCGGTGGCGGCGACAGTCGCCACCGAGGCACAATGTCCCTCGACGCGATGGCGTGCTTGGCGGGGCGGACGGTGTCGACCTCGGACAAGAGTCTGATGGAGCTCACTAGAAAGTGTACCACATCCTCCGCGCATCTCTATTCGACTACGAGAGGTTGAGGAAAGGAGGAAAAGGCATTGCCAGCAGGGTCCCACAGGCTAAAATCTATTTGGACCCAAGTGAGACCCGTAGCCAAGTTCATGGACCTCCAAATAGCATTTCTATAGTAGTGGGACCTAGATAACACCCTTTGCCGAGTTGAGGGACCGGTCATTAATTTTCCTCTCCTTTTAATTTGCAGAAAGGATAGAACCGCATGCACACGCACACGTCGAACAACATCCATAAAGATACAATTTCTAACATGGATAGCAGAAAGAGCAAGATCAGCTACAAATGACGCTCATTTTCTATTCACATTCACTACATCCAGAAGGCCAGTGGATCGTTTGCCGGGTTCCCGCCTTTGTAAGATTGGTACCACATGGACGCATATCCCCGACGGCGCGTAGTCCGCAGATCTCCCAGCTTGTCGTACCTGAGAGCAAACGAGGTCATCTTGACGTCGCGAAAGTAACGGCCGTGGTGGTCGTCCTCGTCCATTTCCCGGCGTCGGGACTCGACCAAGCAGAAGTTGGTGTCGCCCATGTACACGAGCTTAGCGCCAAAATGCAACTTGTCCGGATGAAAAAGCACGTCGACGCCGAGCCTCCATGTGGGCGCGGCGTCGCGCGGCTCAGCGGCATCAGGCGGGACGTCGCAGCAGCAGACGCGCCCCGCAGCTCCTTCCTTGGACAAGCAGATGCCAACCCAGGCGTCCAGCTCCCTGTCATAGTGACCTTGCCCTCTGAAGGGCAGAATCCACTCGCCGATGTAAGTCCAGTCCAAGCGCTCCATGTCCAAGGCGTAGGTGCTGCACCGGCCGCGGTGGATGTGGAGAACGGACGACGGACCAACGTCGGGGTTGTAGCCCCCACCGACATCAAGACTGTGCGCCCGTCCGGGTGCACCGCGTAGCCGAGGACGGAGGTGGAGAGGAATGGCAGAGGATGTTCAGCGGTGGTCCATGACCATGTGCCGCAGGAGACGGCCGCCGGCTCCGGCCCCAGCACGTCGATGAAAGGGTAGGCGAAGCACAGGAACCTGTCCCCGACGGAGGCGTACACGGGTCGCTGCCCGTGGTCGCCCCGGGAGTAGGTGTCGGGGCACACGGTCATCGACGAGGTCGCCGTGTCGAATACGGGGATGCCGGGGCTGGATTCCGCCGGATTCATTGCCAGAATCTTGGTTTCATGGCCCGCCACGAACCACGCGCACTGGTGCGCCTTGATGCGGACCAGCGGGGAGTGAGCTTGGAGGTCCAGGCTCGTCTTGTTGTCGTCGTCGGCGACGAAATCGTCCTCGCTCACTCTGTAGATGCTGTAGCCTTGATCCCAGTCGTCCAGCACCAGATAGATATGACGATGATTATGCTTCTGCTGCGGCGGCGTGCGACACGAGCAGCGACCCGCCGGCAAATACGTCGACGATTGCGTCCTCTCCATCTGCGACTTGCCCGCCCCTCGTAATTTCTGTGCCCCTCAGATCCTGCGCTTCCTGCGCGCCAAGATTTAATTTACACAAGCTGGAACGCAATATGTATGGACTTGCATATATACAAGGAATCGCGACTCCTAGCCGGAATCGAACTGCACCCTGCGAACGAATCGGGACCCAGTAGTTACCAAAGCCATCAGAACTGTCCTTGGCAGGCCTAAAACAGGAAATGAAAAGACGAACAGAATACTCGAAGTCGTCTCCAGTATTCTACCGCTCAACACATGCATGACAATGCCCATTCGAGATCATACACTACAATGGCACGAGAGGAAGGCACGACGGAGAAGAGATATTGGCCGACTGTCACACCTCGTCGAACGGATTAGGGAGGGGACGACGAAAGTCGTGACGAATGCGATCATGGTGGCGGTTGGCCGCCACGGCGCGTGGCCCTAGGCGGCGCGGCGGCGTGAGGCGGCGGCGGCTGTGGAGGCCTGAACTAAGGGTTAAACCCTAAATTATTCTTTTTGCCTATTCCCAAAAAGTCTTTCTCATATTTATATAAGGGGTTTACAATTCCTAACGGGCTAAGCCCATTAGTCTTTTTTTCTTGCTCTAATTTAATTAATAATAACTAGTCCATCAACCTGTCTTTGCCGCAAGCGGCTAAAAAACTTGAAAAGATATAGCCATTTGATTTTTTTTTTTTTTTGAAAAAGTTTGGTTCCACAACCTATTCTAACACAATACTCATTTGTACTTTCTAATAATATGCATATTTATTGTGATAAACTTTAGTTAAAAATAATAACTCATATATATAATTTTTGGTCCCAACATATATGTTTGCTGATTTTGCATCTTATCTCCATGCATGCCACATATGTAGCTTTTGAATATTTTAACGTGGAATTGATTATTTAATTTTTTCTTTATCTTATTTTGGTAGGTTTTAATATTATTTCTCTATATTCACTTTTGTATTCCTATTCATATTGCGTCATAACTTCCTAGTTAGAGACTTTAATTTGTTATGGATTACTATTATGATTTTCCAAATCTTCTCATACTCTTATCTTGTATTGGGCTTGCAAATCTGTGTACTCATCACTTCATCCTAAAATAACTGTCGAGATATAACTTTGACTGACTTTATATAGAAAAAATGTTATTATTGGTGGTACATACTCAGTATCATTAGATAGATCATTGAATCTATTTTCATAGGAATTTTATTTGGAGATACAAATGTTGCACACATTTTCTTTAAATATGGTCAAATTTACATGAAAACAAAAAAAAAAGAACAGATAACTTAGGACAGAGGGGGGTAGATATATGCACAGGGACAAATGCCATGCTTGCGAGTTTTTCTATATTAACATTATAATTCATAGTGGTTTAAATAGTATTTTTGAAATTTTTGTAATTTGATAGATGTAGATGGTTTGGATTTAGGGATTATTTTACATTATCTATGTAAAATAATGTAATTTAATTGGGTAGTCTATAGCTGCAAGTTTAGGGGCTACTTTATACTATTTTTTTCCTAATCACAATATGATGAGTCAGACATGGACTATCGTGATAAATTTCAGTTAGTAATTGATGTATAATATTTTTTCCTCCCAATATATGGTTGCCTGTTTCGCATTGTATCTATGTACATGTGGTATATGCTTAGCTGTGATCTTCTTAATACAAAACTGATTATTGTATTTTTTTCTCTTTTATCATGTTGTAGTAAGGTTTTATACATCTACTTTGGACACTTAAGTATCCACATTCATATTGCATCGCAAGACGCAAGTCATGAATTATGTTTGGCATCTCTGTTGAGCTTATCACCACTCTCATGTGTTTATAAGAGAACTACTTTAGGCTACTATTACATAATTGTAGTGGTGATAATTTGGTTCAAGATTTAATTAGTAGTTAGTTTAGACTATTTTTTAATTGTAGAGGTTTATATCTTTTAAGGAAAAAGAATATATATTTATATATGTAATGATTATCATTCTCAATGATAACAATAGTATGCCATATACGTCTAATATAAATAACTTGGAGAAAACACTAATGTCTTGTTCATTGTTTTGTTTGACAAAATTAATCTACTATAGTTGTAGACTAAGGTTTTAGATTATTTTAAAATGCCATTTTAATAATTATAAGGGAATAGAATGCCAATTACCAATGATGATGCAATTCGTGCTTATCCTCAATACTGAAACGAATAGTGTATTGGTCCATTTTTTTATGTTTCTAGGTGATTTTCTGCCAAATACCGCGTGTATGTTATGACAAATTTGGCTTTGGTTCTCACATAGATAAAATGGACAAATTACCTAAAAAATACATAGCTATAGACTAAATGTTGCTAGAAAGAACATTTGCATTTGAAGTTGAGCTCTAACCTGTATGGAGTCATGCATGACGTGGCATCACCCAACAACACTTAAACAGCTTGGTAGTAATCCTCATCTTCCTGTGCGCATGATTAATTTAATTGTTGATGACCGTGACCCGGATCGATTCGGTTGTGACACTCGAGTTCCCTGCATCCACGTGCTAGCTGATGGAGGACATTAGGTTCAACTGCAGACCGGCTTTCTGCATCGCCTAGCTTGATTGTGGATGATCTGGAACAGAATATGGAATATCAAATAACAAACAGATTGCAAACTGATTAGGAGATCGGGCAACATACGGATGCGTATACACGACATATGTACTCTCGCGTCTCTGCCTAGCGCTCAAACGGCTTTGGATCATGCACCTGTGTGATGACGACGGTGCCAACATCCTGCCCCCTATCTCCATGTCATAGGCACGCCAAGGCCGGATTGTCTACCGGCGATGTCTGACCCATTCAAGTTGCAGCGCCTCTCAAAGGCTGGCACCATCTCGATCATCTGGCTGTTGCGAGCAACAATTCTCGAGGCCAGAATTACTTTGACACCTGCCAATGTTCATGCTTTTGTGAAAGATTGCAAAGGTAGTAATCAGATTAGTATTCTCACTCATCATGCTTGAAGATGACTTTTTGATTCCTTGCTCCTATTACCGATCATCAGTATTGGTCATGGGCTCATGGCTCTGGGTCCTCATGTAGATGAGATGCGACTTTTGCAAGGCCAGGGACGATATATGACGTGAAAGCCATCACCATCCCTTGATGGAACAATGCCGCCGCCAGGGGTGCCTAGAGGTATTGTGGTTAAAAATAGATATATTTTTCTGCCTTTTTTTATTATCAAGGGAGGTGCACGCTGCCACAGAGGCGTTATGTACGTAGGGTATTTAGGTATTCGTACGTTTTTTTTTTTTGAATGACATAGGTATTCGTACGTTGATAGGATAGAAGTCTTATCATTTTATTTTATTTTTTATTATATGAGGTATATTTTATAATGGCAAAAGTGGGTAATTAAGATATAAGTTTAGGGGTTATTTTAGGTTATTTATGTAATGGCAGAGTGGGTAATTTTTTAGAAGAACACAATATAGATCTAACGGCTATTAATATTAGTGGTGATTGGAGTCAATCAAATGGATAGCTAGATCTTTCTAATTTTTGTGAGAATTTCTAATATTTATCTTTTTTTCTTAAGCGCGAGCCTCAATTAGTAATAGTAAGATACTTAATAAATACTAATTTAATAACTAAATATTCAACTACTTTATTTATTTCTGGAAAACGTCCGCTGAGTGTGACAACGACACTGGGGCTGGGAGATCAGCGAACTCGGGTCATTTTTAAGTGAAGTCTGAGAGAATTCCTGCTCTCCATACTCTCCCTAATCTAAAATTGATTCATAACAGTTTGCTTCTGCGTGCACATAATAACTTCTGCTGCGCCCCACCTACTGCATCCTTCTTCCTCATCCAAGAATCATGTTTCTGATCATTGCCATAACATATATAACTGATCGATCTTTTACAATGTTCCCATCGACTGCACGAACAGTCGTGATGCTGATATGACAGTGATCCTGTGACTGATCTGACAGAAGTTGTTACCACTGTCTCCTTGTATTGCCAGCCAAGACTGCCCAAAAAGGCATACCTGCAGCTTCAGCAGCACTCCTGCAGAACTCTACTCGATCGAGGTTTATCTCTGATGTGAGTTCGATCTCCTGGACATCTTTTATTAGGTGGCAAGTCATCCTCCTTGCTTGCTTCTGTTGGGAACTTGGGAAACCGGTTGCTGGGAAGGCGGTGGGCACTGGCCAGCGTGCTATTGAAGTGTAAGCAAAGACACCCACCTCTCCTGTCTC
The DNA here is from genome assembly GCA_015847255.1 of Hyparrhenia diplandra. NCBI lineage: Eukaryota > Viridiplantae > Streptophyta > Magnoliopsida > Poales > Poaceae > Hyparrhenia > Hyparrhenia diplandra. The sequence goes on along the minus strand of JADLZK010004181.1, from coordinate 39,793 downwards.
CATATATTCCTGCAGGCAGCTTGTGCTGTGTGCAGTCCGGTTCGACTGATCGTTTGGAGAAAAGTCCACAATCCTTTTCGTACTGCCTGCAGGTGGTATCATCGACAAAGAGAGAATATAATGCAAGGTCCCTGGGATGTGTCCTTGGTTAAATCTCTCACCCCTTATTTAGTTGAATGGTAGAGCTCCTACCTTTATTTCAAAACAAAAAACAAATTCTATCCATTTTTGGCATGCCATTATGGTCATTTTATCCTTTTTTTTTTTTTTTTATATTCATGCATGCAGCTGTATAATGATGTAGTGTTGGGGATTTGACTTAGACAGATGACCGCGAAGCTTTGTAGTTGAACGACTAACTTGCATATCAAAGTTTATTTGCAGGCCAGGAAAGTTTATTCGTTTGAAAGTATTAAGAGTAGAAAGTTGGAAGGGAGACTTTAGTCCAAGGACAGGAAAGCGAAGATGACATTTTGACTTCGCTTGAGAGTAGTAAGAGTACAAAGTTGGAAGGAAAACTTGACTCCAAGATGAAGAGGATGCGAAGGCAAGGAGTGAACAACTCTTAACAAGCAAAGTCAAGAAACACTGAAGCGCAGTTGATTGAAGGCTAAAAACAAGTCCAGAAAATGTATTTCCCTAAGATAAAATGACAACTTTGCCCTTGTAGTTTAAAGGGTTGAAACAATTATAGAGAGGGGTAAAATGACTATTTATATACAGTTTACGAAGGCTCGGAGCTCAATAAATAACCCTCCACGACATGTATAGTATGACCATAAAATTAATACAACTTTTTGATTGTGTACAACTTGATGCTTGTGTGAATAAGTTTTTCCCAACATGTGGATCTTGAGAAAATGAAGTATGTTTACAAGCTTGAGCTTAAAAATGCAGAATTAAAACAGAAGCTGGAGGAAGCACAAAGTTAAACTCGATGAACCTATGATTGATGAAGAACTTAGAAATAAATCATGATGTATTCTTGTGCCCAGATGAGTCTGGTGACTACAAAAAAAAAAAACTTTCAGATTTCTCACTGATCCTCATTCAAAGCTCACCATGGATATAAAAGTTTATGGAAGGAAAGTTGTACATGCATTGAAGAAGCTTGAGAAACACCTGCACATGCCTATATATATATCCCTCTAGGTCCATGAACCGGTAAGAAGGAGGTTAAGAAATTCAGAAGAATGACAATAGTTTCTCAACATGTTATCCTAGGAATTATTGAGGACATCTACCAACTTCACACACATGAGTTGCTCTGAAGGCTGCCGTGCGAGTGGGGTACCACATCAAGGTCAGGGGATACACCAAGGAGGAGTGGCGAGAGATGTTTCAAACTGGCTGGTCCTCGCTCCAACGACGTCAACAGCCTCACTGGCGTCGTTCTCGTCCTCAAGGATCTCAGGATCATCAGCGGCAGCGTCCAAAGCTTCAACTTTGTGCTGCCGCCGCACCCGGAGACACTGCGGCGGGCACTGGAGGCGCTCGAGGCTGCTGGTGCGGTGGGGTTGGACAGTGAGGTGACCGAAAAGGGGAGGCTCATGGCGCGCCATATTTTAGGGACATGTTATTTTTAGTAAAATGCAGTACGTATCTCGAGGGTTGTATGCTAGTAGGTAAATGGACGAACAAAAAGTCAAAGCGACGACTTATAATTTGGAACAGAGGGAGTGTAATATATATAGCAATATTATGTATTCAAGAGTTGTTGGCTTTCTGCAAGTATTCTTATTTTGTTGGCTTTCTACAAGTATTCTTATTTTGTCACCAGCAAATGTGCTGATGCGTTGAAGGCCTTCAGTTACAGGACCTAACCTACCAAGAACCTAGAACGCGAACGCGATGAACACAGAGCACGATAATTACCGGATGGCAGAGCAACCTGATTGTTCTGGAACAGTACAAACGTGAACTCATAGAGTTCTCATGCGCTAACCACACCTTAACACTCGCGCTAACACAAACCGATGTTAGCCTAGCACTTGTGAAAGAAAACAGTAGGATGTGCTCAATGTGGGCGCGCTCTCACTGCACGCTGGCTGTCCACCTGTCCACAGACTCTTCAAACTTCCAAACTCCCCGCCTCTACCAATGTTAGGACTCTAACTGCTTCACAGTCACATGCACAATGACGACCCGACGAGTCCGCTGTCTCCGAAAAAAAAAAAGATGGGTGAGGACCATCTCTACTAGAATGTGGTGCAAACTGTTTGGTTGAGATGTGAACCGTGCCATCTTAATTTCTAAGAGGCCTAAAGGGCAAGAAAGACATTGAGGGTCTGACAAACAAATATTTTAATAGGACGATGGAAGGATATATATAGTACTATTAATAAGACTTGCAACACATGCATATTTGCTTCATGAAGCAAATAACATTACCTCATAATGTGCAATGACTTGAATTTAGAACATATTACCTGCAACCTGCGGCCTACAGGCCCCTCGGTTCCTATCCCTATGTGGCTTGATGAATTAGTAAAATTAAGATCAAATTACAAGTGCAGGCCGCCAGGCCTGAACTTAACTGAAATCACTTACCGAGTTACTAGAGGAGTGACACTATGACTATATGAGCCTGGGCCCCAGTGCCATGGGCCCATGGGCGTCATACCCCCCTTTAACTAGTGCCTAAGAAGTTGCACTGGTGATGCCTCCATGCCTCCCCACACTCGCTTTTGTAATTGCTGAAATTTCATGGACAATGGTTTTACAATATCTGATGAGGGGTACCAGATACGTAGCAAACGACCTTTGCTTACCACCCATGCCCGCGAAGAGCCACACCTCCATCGGTTCTATCAAGAAAGTTTGAGAGACAACAATTTATCAATAGAAAATAGACCACAAACCTAATGAACACAAATCCTATGTAGCATGATGGCCTCACAAGCAAAGGGAATACAATGATGATGGCGCAGGAGGGCAATCTCACCTCTAGTGAAGATGTATGAGTTTGTTTCATAGCTAGAAAATGATTAGACGAGCTATGGCTGAGATAGCGGTGACCATCCATGCAGAGAAACTGGCAAACCTTGGGTTGATGCCATGAAGTTTGTTCACATTCTAACACAGTAACATTGCATTCCAGACTTCTTTAAGCAATGTAGAAATTGATTGTTGAACTGGAATGGAAACCATACGTCAATTGACCAATTGAACTAGGGAAGTTCTGAAATCTAGGGCAGCCAAAATGAAAGCAAAATAGACCCCAAGAGCTAACTTGTGCGGTATGATTGCATTGAATCCTACGATGTTATGTTTTACCATGCAAATTGATGGAGCAAACTGAGAAGAGAATCGATCAAGTCAATTTTACCGCTAATAATGACAAAACTATTAATATAATGTATCTATAGTTCCATGTCATAAAGTGAGGGTGTAAGAAAACAACTGGTCAGAAGCCCCACTAACAACTTGATTAATAAATATATGCTTGATGGTTGAATTAATGAATAATCATGATGGCCAAGAAGTCCATTTGAACACATTGGATCTCCTGGTTCTCCCACTGAGGCTCCTCCCTTTTGAGGCTTCCTTCCCTCATTTGGTGTTGGTGAACATCGGTTGGACCTTGCAGTCTCCTGGCTATATTATGCTGGATCCCCCACTCAGAGCATTACACTACTTGTAGTTTGGAGTTCATCGGAATCCGTCATTGATGATGGCACTTGTTAGCAAGCAGTGTTTGCAGTCACTTCGGTTAGTATGATGAACTGGTAGCTAAATCATGTTGTTTGTTGTTGTGTTGTGTTGTGCTGTTTTTGTTGGTGGTGGTGTTGTTATCGCCCCCCCCCTCTTAACCTTGTGCGATCTTTTAAGGGCCAATCACCCATGTACTAGGTGCATTGCACCTTTCTGTCCACTATCTTGCTAGATCTGAGCAGGTGGAGATCGGTTTCATCCTCCGTAGTTGACTAAATAAATATAATTTAGATATACAGTTTGGTAACCGTGGTCTTTTAAATCCTAATGTAAAATTTTAGCGAGCTTTTATTATTTTTTTTTATAAGCAAAGGGTAAAGTCGTCCCGTGCATCTGCTCATAATAGGGCCCGAAATAACAGGCCCATCCGCGAGGAAACTCGGCCCAGGCGTGCAACCTAGGGCTTCCGCCGCCGACGACCGGGTCGGTGCATAAGCGTGCCCCAAATTTCCCAGCCCGGGCGGCGCGCACGGAATAGACTTGTGTCCCACCTCTGCCGCCGGCCGTGGCGGGCGGCGCCACAGCCCGCCGACCGCAACCCCCGGAGCAAGAGATGGCCCTCCACCCAGATAGAACGGGGCCGTCCGCCGCCGCCCGACGTGGTGGACCCCGCTGTGGGCGGTGCGTCCTGAACCCGAACCCGACAAGGCCGCGAGACGGCATCCATGGCGACTATCGTGGGGCCCCCGAAAGCTGCGGGAGGAGGACTTCAAAGTCGTGTCTGCTGGGGTTACCAGAGGGCATGAGAAGGAGGGGCCACTCGCTAATGCGGAGCTGGTGGCGGCCGAGGCTGCGGCGAAGCTTCAGATCACCAAACCTTTGGTGACACTTTTGCAAATGAACTCCATTAAGTCCAATTGTAGTCCCAAGTGGCATTTTTTGTAAATATAAATCCCACTAGGGAAAATAATTAGAGAGAGCATGCCCTCCCACCTCCCTATAAAAGAGGTTGAGGAGGCTAGCCGGTTACATTAGCTTTTCTCTTCTTCACTCTTCCTCTTCCATTTTTTTGTTCTCCTATTGGATGGTGATATCACCGTTAAGTTTAACTCACCTTTGAAATTTGTTGAGATAAATCTTAGAACTTTTTCAGATTTCTTTTCTCCTCCAGACCCTTTGTAGAATCTTCACGGATTTGTTGCTGTAATCTGTCATAAATGCTGATGAAATGACTTTTCTTTAGAAGCCCACTCAACAAGGACATATTGTACTGGATAATTTCACTACACTTAGGGGGGGATTGTGTGCGTGGGTAGAGTCCAGAGAAGGGGCGGTGTTGAGAGAGAGGCCAGAGCCGATTTTTTTTAACAGGATAGGTGTATGCAGTTTCGAGGCATACAGGGACGTCCGATGGGTGCGACACTTTTTCTGGTGCTTGGGCCTTTTAGTACCAAGTCCGATGGAATCCCTAAATTATAGGACATCTGAGTGCTAGCTCGTCCCCAAATTTTAGTGAGCTTCCCCGTACCATAAAGCATGCCCAGACTAACAATCGTAGAGGGCAGCCATTATTGGCAACGTGTTGGCTGTGAAAGCCGTGTAGAATTTTTTTTAAAAAAAAACAAAGGTAAAGCTGTGTCGCGTGCATCTGCTCGTAATAGGGCTCGAAACACAGTCCCATCCACAAGGAACTCGGCCCAGGACGTGCAACCTACGCGCTCGCTCACCGACCCGGGTCGGCGCATAAGTGTGCCCCAAATTTCCCGACCCGGGGGTGGCGCACTCGGAATAGACTCATGTCCCTCTACTGCCGCCGGCCGCGGCTCGTCTCCCGCCGCAGCCTGCCGGCCGCCATCCCTGGAGCAAGATATGACCCTCCCCCTAGACAGAACAGGGCCGTCTGCCGCCGCCGCCGCCGCCGTGGTGGACCCTGCTACGGCGGCGCATCCTGAACCCGAACCCGACAAGGCCGTGGATACGGCATACATGGAGACTATTGTGGGCCCCCAGAAGCCGTGGGAGGAGGACCTGGAAGTCGCGTCTGCTGGGGTTACCCGAGGGCATGAGAAGGAGGGGCCAATCGCACATCAGAACGGCGAGCAAGCTGATACGAATCTGGTGGTGGCCGAGGCTGCGGCGAACTGAACCGGTGATCGAGAGGTACTGCAGTTCTCCTTTGGCTCCTAGTGGTTTGTGCACGTAGCAACTTTGCTATTCTAATCTGTGTATTCATGCGGATATAACGAACACTGCAAAATTGCTCGGAAAAGAACATTTGAAGGCCTCTATATTTTTAAACTAGTGACGGAGCGCGTGCCCGTGCAATTACAAATCTGATTGAATTGATGATTAATATATCATGGACGAGTATGGTTGTAACATATATATAATAAAGCTTAATTACATATGAAATCAACACTATCTTAAGGTAGATAGATTCACTTTCTAATCCCGAATGTAGCCTCGTGTAGATATTTTGAAGGTAGAAAATATTACATGATGCATACAAATATATGGAGAGTAATGTTCAGGCAAATTTTTGTGCTTCACCATTTACGTAGATAGACACACAACTTTGTTTCAGAAAGTAGGAAATTGCAAAATACTGATATCCAATTGTTATCGTAGCAAAACATTCCTAATATAAAAACAACACATGAACTTCAAAGATGCATTTATACGATTCAATATTCGCATTTCTCGGATGTTTTTTATTGTTGTAATAAACTGATAAACATATATATCATGTAAACATAGACGACCTCTCATTTTAGGGATTAAAAACATAAGCCCCTGGCTTTCTCAAGAGAGGTAAAGGTCATGTCCTTTTGGGAGATACTTACTCTACAGCATGGAGTGTAGACCAAACAAAAAATAAACAACATATATCATGTATGAGGCGAGGATGAACTAGATCACTGTATCCAGCATATGGAAAAGGAGAAAGATAGATGACAAGGGCAGGAAAGCAGCAACCATCCGCTAACCAGGTCATCTTTTAGAACTGCATTTAACTCTGTAATGTGAATGTAGCCAAACACATGAATCATCGTTATCTTTTTTTTTTTTTCACGATATGAAATTGGAGTTTGAACAGCTAGTTGTTTGTGCACCTTCACTGAGTTGACAGGACCACAATCATCATTGTAACCTAGAGATAACATTAGAAAGACCACAGTAGTCGGATACTGGCCTAGGAGATCCTGATTCTGGGCGTTAGTGGCCACACGAAAAATATTCAAGACAGATAAAATATGTTGTGTACAATAGATAATAACGAAACATCTGAGATAATAAAAATAAGGACAAAGTTCATCACTGGTTAGTATAAGGTAAACACAGACTGCAATTAAAAGAGAAAATATGAGTGCTCTATCCCGAATGTAGCCTAGGGTACATATGTCGAAGGTAGAAAATATACATGGTGCATACAAATATATAGAGAGTAATGTTCAGGCAATTTTTTTTCCTTCATCATTTAAAATAGATGTGTCTTCTAAAGTGTCAACATTATGAACAGGGTTTAACTATAAGTGTAGTTCTGCAACTCTTTAAAAGAAGCCAACAAAAAGAAGCTGTTATATCTGTGAAAGAACTTACATTTTTAAAGAAACCAACAAAAGAACAATTGGTGTAGAATTGGTGGGTGTATGAACACTTTTGCAAGGGTGGTTAGCTTGTCCTTGCTTCTAGAAGGAACTGCAGGCTGAGTATTAGTGATAGAACCAATGGTACTGCATGTATCATTGAAGTTTAATAAAGAATCAATATTGGTCATGTACAAGGGTAAAAAGAAAAGAGGATCACAAATGGCAAAATAGGATCTCAATACTTACGACAAGGGAGGACTGTGCATGCTGTATGTGAGTGCACTGAATTTGGCAAGGCTAGCCATTTTTATGAGACAGAGACTGAAAACCCAGAGTTACTGATGGTCCTGAAGGAGTATTCTTTTGCCCTGTGCAAAGGATGGATTAAGTTTTGTTAAGAAACATACAGGAACAGTAAAAACAACTTGGTTATCATGCACCTGTAATTAGAATAGCCATGTTTGGATCAGGGAGGAGAAGATGCAGGTAGTATGTATAACCAGGGGAACTAAATGGGAAAATATTTTGAATTGGTAGCAGAGTCCATATAAAGTTTTTAAACCATGTCTGTGTAGTGTAGTGTGTACAGAGCATTTTTCAGTTAAGCACCTTAATGCCAACTACAAAAATTTGTCAAACCTACATGAGGTTAGTATTGCAATATCATAGTGTTTGACTGGAAAATTTGAAAGAGATATTGAAGGGATACCGAGGCTGCCAAGCACCTTCTCGCCGCTCGTGCACTGCTGGGACTCGTCACGCTGTCTCCATGATGGCCTACCCGTCGATCTGATCGACGGCGTTCTGAACCCAGTGCCAGATGGCAAGCGGAAGGTTGTCCCGGCCACCGACGTCGCTAACTCGGCAAAGTTCGTGGACGGGATCAAGTACATCGTTGACTCCGGCTACCTCGGCACAGATAACGCTGGGCTGCCATCCCCGACGGGGAGCACCGCCGCCCGGCTCGGATGTTCCGGGCTCTGAGTCTGCCGTGCGAGTGGGGTACCACATCAAGCGCAGGGAACAAGGGCAAGTACTTCTGCTTGTATACCAAGGAGGAGTGGCGAGAGATGTTTCAAATTGGCTTGTCCTCGCTTTCAGCGAGGACCAATGACGCCAACGACCTCGGCCAAGTCGTTCTCCTCCTCAAGGATCTCGGGATCATCAGCGGCAGCGTCCCAAAGCTTCAACTTTGTGCTGCCGCCGCACCGAAACACTACAGCGGGCACCGGAGGCGCTCGAGGCTGCCGTGCGGTGGGGTTGGACAAAGGAGGTGACCCCAAAAGGGGAGGCTCATGGCGCGCCATATTTTAGGGACATGTTATTTTTAGTGAAATGCAATACATATTAAAAAACAAGATCGGAGAGGGATAGGCCCCCACCGTATTTCATTAAAAAGAAAGAGATTCTTCCCGATCTCGAAAAAACTCTTGAACCCCGACTAAGCCAACGAGGAGATTTTTTTGCCCCAACCTGAAATTCGCTCCCACTGAGATTTGAACTCAAGATCTGAGGGGTGCCTCCAAAGTGACCGAACCCAACATTCTTTTGGAAATGCAGTACATATCTCGAGGGCGGTAAAGTTACATCAACACAAACGTGCTAGTAACTACTCCCTCCATTCCAAATTATAAGTTACTTTGACTTTTTTGGTATATCCATTTTGCGTATATCTAAATACTTAGCAAAATGGATGAACAAAAAGTCAAAGCTACGACTATAATTTTAACCAGAGGGAAAAAGTATGAAGGGCATTTGGCAAAAAAAAATCCTTTACCGAGTGTCTTGAGTAACACTTGGTAAATATGGGCTCTTTGTCAAGTGTCAACCAGAGACACTAGACAAAGAGATTGTATGCCGAGTGTGTTGAATCTTTACCTAGTGTCAAGAAACGACACTCGGCACAGAGCCTATCTATGTCGAGTGACGCCAAAGACTCGGCAAAGAGTTAATCTCATCGATCGGTCAAGTAAAGACAAAACTCTCTTTGCTTTGAGTGATGATGTTAGGCACTCGGCAAAGACAAGCACTTTACCGACACTTGGTAAACACTACTACAGAATTGTCCATTACTGCCGGGCTCCAACCCCCTTCACTACCGAAAACGAAACCAGCAGAACCATAGCGGTAGTGATGTGGGGTTTGAAACACTACCGGGTCAAAACACCGGCGGTGATGCGAGGAGAGACTACCGGTTTGATATCGAACCGGCAAATAAGATCGTCACCGAACACTTGTCGGGTGTTCCACGACCCGGCGACATTTTTTTGATCCAAGCAATGCGGGTTCGGAAGTCAGCCCGAGCCCGAGTTGATATTGGGAACACTTGTCGGGCTTTAACGAACCGACGAATCGTGGAGATAACACTATCGGGTTAGACGGGCCGGCGGTGTATCGAAGAGCTAACAATGGCGGCTTACTTTGAACCCGTCGGTGAACTTTACGTGAACACCGTGGTTACCGATCTCAACCCGACAAATAAGTATTAGAGTGTAGACTATCGGTTGGTTAATGTAGCCGAAGCGGTGATGTTTCGCTGTCTATGACGGTTAGTAATTCAAACCGATAGTGTTTGGTGTAGTTACACTACCGGTTTGTATGTCATTCACCGTCGGGCCCATCCCACCCGGCGTTTTTGTTTAAAATTTGTATAATTTATGAATTTTTTTCCTGAAAATTAGCTATTTTAAACCCATAAAAGCATCATAGATACATTACATGGTTCAAAGGTTACATACAACTAACTCCACCTAATGTTCTACGAAATTGAGCCTAGGACATCAACTTCCAAATAAGGAAAACAATGACAATAGCCATGACGTAATCAAAACATCTTTCATAGCCCAAGTCGCAATTCTCCTAATCTTCATATCTATGGAGAGAGGCTTCTCATCGATCTCGTGGGCTGGTTGATAGTGAATGTTTTTACCATAGTAGGCCCCAAAAAGCTTCAGCTTGGTCTTGTATTTTTGTAACAATTACCGGGGTAGCCGGAGACTTGAGCGAGCAATCTTCCCGTGTTCGATAGATCCACGGCACTTGACCAACATGCACTACATACCACGCCATGGTTTGCCTATACATGCAGCCAAAATAGGATGTTAATGCTATGTCATTCGAAATGTTGTACAGCAAGATTTTGAACACCACGAAAACTCATGAATTTCAACATCTATCTCATTTCAATCACAATTCCATGTCTTCAATCATTGCCGTAAATGACCACAATCTTTAAATCTAATTTGTTCACCATAGACCAATTAAAATACTTTTGGCACTATATTAGGATCCTGAACTGTTTGAAAGCAAAATCTAAATACAAAAAGGAAATAGCGAGGTTGGATTTATCAACACGGGCATTTCAACGAACAACTCAAAGGCGTGGACCGACGCACTCACCGAGCTTCCGTGCGGTCAGCGGCTCTGTCTTGTCTTGTCGGTGCGAGACGCAGGCGTCCCTAGAAGGAAGCAGAGGGCGCGGGCGGGGTGTTCTTCCGGCCGAATCGAGCTCGAGGTCGCGGCAGGTACGGTGTCGGGCGTAGACGGGGGGCGGAGGCTGCGGGACCGGCGGTGCGGTGTAGCGGCGGTCCCCCCCGTCGGCGTGGACGAAGAAGAAGCGGGCGAGGCAAGGGGAGAACAACGCGACTAGATCTCATTCTCATAGGCAAAATCTCGAGGCAACGAAATGGCTAATTAGTTCTCACCGTGGAAGGCGCGGGACGCCGGCGGGCGTTGGGGACGTCGGAGAAGAAGAGAATGGAGGGGGCGCTGAGGGGGGCGACGGACGACTGCGGCGTGTGTGGGGGTGGTGCTCCGTCGGCCGACGCGGGTGGGGAACGATTGGGGCGTGGGGTTGAAATGACTGGGAAAATTTCAGCTCGCCGCGCCAGCTATTATATATCGTCGAGGCTGGAACGAATGGCACGGGGTTCAAATGACTCGTGAAATTTTCACCTCGCTGCCCATTTCTATAGTTAATCACTGCCGGTTTAACGGTGTCGGCGGTGTTAAATTATAGGTTCACTGCCGGGTATAAACGTCGGCTGACCCGACAGTGATCAGACACTGTTGCCACCTGCCACACGGTACCAAAGCTCACGGTGATAAGATCACACTGTTGCCACCTACCACCGCTCACGGTGATAAGATCACACTGTTGCCACCTACCACCGCTCATTCCCACCTACCACCGCCTATAAAAACAGCCCCACGCAGAGAGAGCCATGTATGGCGAACCGTGCGCCGGCTGACCTCTTGTTATTTGCCAATTCTCCTATCTGCATATATGTCCTCTATTTGGGAGAAAGCCCTCCACATAAACATTTTATCATGGGTAGACCGTGTATACAATAGGTACTAGAAGGGTGTTTTTGAAGATTAAACTACAACGTTGCTTACAGAAGCTGGGTGTGATGCTCGTGCAACGCCATTGTTGCATGGACTGCCGGAAGACGGAAAGCAGGAGCAAAGTAGCATGCATTCTTGTGCTTCGTCGGGAGATGAGAGCCCCCGCCTCCCTGTCGGGCCTTTGCCTTAGGCATGGAGAGACATTGGTTCTTCACAGAGGTCCCATCCACCCTACTTAGATCGAGTAAGCATAACGTGTAGCATTGTAACCACCTCGGGCATAGGTGCTAGAAGGGTGTTTTTGAGGTGGTTATTTCTTAATGTGTTTGTACACTTTGATTATTGTACTGTGTCAATTGTAATCTTAGGTCTTTCTGATCCATGTTTTTATTATTAGATTTTCCTACGTGGGAAATTTTGGCACCACTCTGGCTCTGTGGGAAATTTTGGCACCACTTTGACTCTGTTAGTGGGTAACCCCAGTTCAACCTGTAATTACTCGGGGTCGTCGCGTAGAAATTCAATTTAATTGAGAAAAATACCAAACCTTGTCCGAAAAATCTCAAACATCGTGCTTCCTTCACACGTGGCATGTGCACGTCTAAGAAAAAGTTTGAGGCCGAGACCACACCGGAACGAAGATGACCCAACATATCTTATGGATGTAGTTGTCAGTCATGCTTCCGATGAAAGGGGTCATGTACCTTTGTGAAGCATGTCTACTCCCACAATGTAGAAATGCCTTGAATTTTTTTTACTACCTTGTACACCCAAATTATGCCCCCACACAAGATCTTAGGTCTTTCTGATCCATGTTTTTATTATTAGATTTTCCTACGTGATAAACGCGATAGAAGGAGGTTAATTAAAGCTTGAAAACTTATGAATTTTGCACCAACCTACACACTGAATTGCCTCCTAGGACACATTTTTTTGAGTAAAAAAGCAGGGAAGGTCCCTACCTATATTTTTGATTATTGATATAAGGAAAAGTACCTGTACAAACAAAGCAAGAAGGAAGAAGCACTAAAAGGCCTAAGCTACCAACTAGAGAGTTACAGAGAGAGCAGAAAGGAGGGGGAGGACTAACTAGACTAAGAGGAGGAACTAAAAGACCTACCAGAGATACAAAGAAAGAGAGCAGGGGGGAGGATCTGTACAGAGGGGGACAAGAGTACAAGGCTAAAAAGCCCAAAGAAAAAAGAAAGAAAAATAAGAAAGCTATCAGGAGAAATGGTTTAGCCATGTGTTGAGCTGTTGGGCTTTTGAAGCTTTGGATTTGATACACACCAATCCAATTTCGGCTTTGAAGAAGATTTTCCATTGACTGAGATCTCTAGCACCATTGTCAAATATGATGCTGTTTCTCATCTTCCAGATAATCCAACAGGCTGTTATCATGAGTTCTCTGAAGATAGGGTGCCCAAAAGATCTTCTTGCTTCAAGGAGCATGTCTAAACAATCAAGAGATAGATCCCAATGGATATGCAAGGATCGCAAAGAGCTCGGACGAAAGGACAACCAAAGAAAAGATGCGATGGGGATTTCTTCAAAGACTTTGAGTCACATAGGACACAGTTGTAATCCTGTAATATTCTATTTTTCCTTCTTAGCAGGTTTCTGGTGTTGAGTCTGTCCCTGATGAGAAGCCAGAAGAAAAATTTGTGTTTGCCTAAGCAACTTGATGACCATAACCACTTGAACAGGGGGGAAGCAGGAATTGTGCCCACCATTTCCTTGTAGGCTTTCTTAGCTATAAAAGAATCACCCCAAGAGTAGTTCCAAGAGTCATTCACCATAGGGTCAATATCACTTTGGAGTAGAATCAGTTGCAGTTGTCCCAACTGGTTTACAGCTTCACTAGAAAGAGGTAGATGGAATTTTTTATCAAGCTCTTGGGTTCTCAAGTGCATTAGAGACAGATTTCCTTTTTTAACATAGGAGTAGAGATGAGGGAATTTTCTATGAAGGGGTTCATCCATCCATGAGTCCAACTAGAATCTAATAGTGTCACCCCTATTTGGTGAGCACTTACTCATGCTTATGAACTTATCAGATAATTTGATTACATCTCTCCACCAGAAAGAACCAACTAATTTCTTGTCATGTGGAGCAAGGCTGGTGTTTCCATAAAGTCTCTCCCAAGTAAGAGTGACCCAAGGTATATCCATTGAGTTGTAGAATTTATCTAGATATTTTAGCAATAAGGCATCATTCTGGGACTTTATATCAATGATGCCTAGACCCCCCTCTTCTTTGGTCCTGCATGCATCTTCCCAAGCAACCAGACAGTTACCTCTTCTGTTGATCTCACCCCCAGACCATAACCCCCTTCTTCTGTAACCATCTACCTGATCTATGATCTGGGGTGGGAATTTAAGTGTGCACATGTAAAAGGTGGGCAAAGCACTCATAACTGAATTGACCAAGATCAGCCTTCCATGATAGGATAGAAATTTGCTCATCAGGCAGAGTCTATTTTCAATTCTTGTAAGCATGGGGGAGAAATCCTGAATATTGGGTTTAGTTGTGCCAAGGGGTAAACCTAGATAGGTGAAGGGCATGGAGCCAACAGAACATCCAAAAGTTCTTGCTAGATGGATGGTTTTGTCTTCTGAGACATTAATGGGCACTAGAAAGGATTTCTTGAAATTCACATGCAGGCCAGTTGAATCAGAGAAGGACCTAAGCAAACCTTTAAGTTTGAATAAGTTTAGCCCATCTGCTGGAAGAATCAGAAGAGTGTCATCTGCATACTGTACTATGGGAAAATCTCCACCAAAATTTTCACATAAGGGATGTTTGAGAACACCAGAATGCCAGGCCTTATTGACAATTGATCAAGAAGATCTGCTAAAATAAAGAGTAGAGGGGAGAGGGATCCCCTTGCCTTACTCCTCTTTTACATTGAAAGGGTTTACCCGGAATCCCATTAAGAAGGACAGAAAGATTCTCCACTTGATAGTATTTTCTTGATCCAACTAATCCATTTATCGAGAAAACCTTTACGCTTTAGAATTTGAAGGATGACTTCATGTTCTATTTTATCAAAAGCTTTCTCAAAATCTAGTTTGAGAATAACAATCTCTCTCTTGGAGTGATGGCAAATATGTAGGAATTGGAAAGCCCATGTCGGACAGTCTTGGATGGTTCTCCCTTTGATAAACCCATACCGGTTTTTGTGGATGTGTTGGCAAATGATCGCTTCAGCGATCGATGGACGAGATTTTTGTTGTTATACACTTCAATGAGTAATTGAGAAGGGAGATGGGTCTCAAGTCATCCACACATTCGAGATTTGCGGTTTTGGAATTAAGGCAATATGAGAGTTGTTGATGTACTTCATATCCAACTCGAGTTCTGAAAATCCTTGAACAGTCCCGAGAAAGTCACCTTTAATGATATCCCAGCAGGATTTGATAAATATGCCATTGAAACCATCTGGTCCAGGTGCATGGCTGTTTGGCAGATTCTTGATTGTGGAGTTAATTTCATCTTCACCGAATTCACTGTCAAGATTTGCATGATCCATTGGAATTGGCGAAGAAGAAGGTTGCTTAGGTCATAATGCATCTATTTAAGTTCACTTTGAGACCCATTCTATTTTTATAACTCTCCCATAGGACAAAGGCTTTTCGATCATGATCCATGATTACCGAATTATCGACAATGTGAGGCCGGGTGATCAAGTTGTTCTTGTAGGCAATGGTGGCCATGCTGTGAAAGAAGCTGGTATTCTCATCTCCCAGTTTAACCCATCTCACAGTGTGTCTTTGCTTCCAATAAATTCTTCTTGCTTCAGTAAGGGATGCTAGATGACTCTTGACCAGTGTTCTCAGATTCCTTTCCAGGATAGAGAGGGGTCTTTGATCCTCAAGTCCATCTAGGAGAAGGAGTACCCAATTACTATTATGAATGAGCTTTCCCAATTTGGATAAGTTTTTTACTCCAATGTTTGAGACCAGCTCGAGTTGCTGAATTTTGAGGAGATGTTTCTTGCTGCATTACCATATACTGGAGAGTTATGCCAATGATTTTCTACTGTTTCCTTGAAGCCTGGTTGCTGCAACCAAAAATTTTCAAATCTAAAAATGTTAGAATTGGGAATCAGACTGTCAATATGAATAACAAAAGGAACATGATCAGAAATTGGCCTAGAGAGGGTTTGAATTGTGGTGCCTGGGTGAGTTAAGTTCCAATCTACATTAGTGAAGGCCCAGTCTAATTTTACCAGTAGGGGATCTGTTTTGAAGGACCGAATAGGCGACCAGAGGGGGGGTGAATGGGAGCCTCAACTAAATTCTTTCGAATTAGTGAACGTGTAGCTCTCATGACCCCTCGGAGCAAATAGAACGACACTCGGTATGATCACGACCTTGGATGCAAGGTGGATGACCTAGAGATTGCTCTAGAGTCACAGCGGATCAACCGGAACCAACTCGAATCGACTACACAAACGGGAGAAGAAAAACAAAAAACCACGAATTGGACTGTCAGAGGCACAGGAGTTCGGATCGTCCGGCGAAGAAAATCCCGGAAAAACAACGAGAAACTGGTTCTTTGGTCTTGCACAGGCGGATTTCCCGCGCTAGATGGCGGACTGTCCGCGGCAAGATTTCGAAAAAAACATTTACGGGCAAAACTGAATTTGGAAAAAGTCTTTGCGGACTGTCGCTCTGGCCGGACTGTCCGTGTACAAATCAGAAACGAGAACTTCCTGCAACGATTACGACACGCCATTGAAGCGGGATCGGACTGTCCGCAGCGCCTCGAAGGCGGTCGTCCGCACTTTGCCAACGTGGCAAAGAAGAATGAGAACCTCGGGCTCGATGCGGAGTCCCGAGGGCCGGACTGTCCCACCCCGGTGGGCCGGACTGTCGCGCTGTGGTTTTGAGGCCCAAACCACTAAACCCACGCCGATGGTTTTGAGGACAAACCACCAAACCTCCTCGACACGTGTCATCGCCCGTCTTGACCGCCCCGAGTCGCCAAGTCATCCGAGCTCCCCCGCTACGCTGCACGCGCTCGCCGTCTTGACTCGATCGACACGGTCCTCCACGTCCTCTCTCGCATCCGTCGATGTCCCAAGTGTCGACCTCCATGGCTAGCCACCCCGCGATTCGGTCCCTCGGTCCAAGCCTCACGTCCCGTCCCTTCACCTCCGCGGTCCGTCGACCGGCCACGTCCTCCTTGGCCCCTTCACCTCGCCCGTCGGCTACCATCTCCGAGCTCAACACCGCACAACATGAACCAAGAGATACATCTTCGACACACTCCACGTGTCTTGGGTGAAACATAGCCGAAGCGAGAAAAGATAAAAAAGAAAATAGAAGGAGAATGTTGACTGTTGACAATCACTACATCACAAAACTAAACACATGCGACCTGAATCAACCATGTGTTCGCATGTTTGCATGTTACTCCAGTGTACTTTCTACCATTAAAAGGTAGTTCAACCAGGTCTAAGTCCAGATGCAATCGTTGAAGAGTTGCATTTCGATAGATCTCCTCTGCTCGTTTTCTTTTTTTCGTGATCTGTAAAAGATTAAAATCACCGCCAACGGCCAATCATCAAAAGAACTAGTGTCGAGATTAATCAACCAAGTGATAAAGGCATGTTTTTCGAGATTTGTTTGAAGGACCATAAATATTAGTTAGGTGGAAGTCCTTGTTATCCAAATTGCGGTGGAATTTGACAAGAAGAGCATAGGAATTCTCTTTGGACACGAAAGCCATCAAGAATGCTACCATTCCAAATAATAATAAGCCCCCGAAGCACCCACCGAGGGAAAAAAGCAGAATTTATCAAGACCTCTGTGGCAAAACTTTTTAATATAAAACTCATCAAAGTTTTCTCTTTTTGTTTCTTGCAGGCAGACCACATGACAGGCACTTTCGCTGATCATGGATTTCAGAGCATCCCATTTAGCTTGGGAGTTAATCCCTCTTATATTCCAAACAAGGACTTTTAAGGCTCTTCTGTTGTTATCCATAAAGAAACAATGTGAAGATGGTCACATTGTGTTACCACACAAGTGATGAACACAAACAGGCATGTGCAGACATAAGAAATGATGATAAAGAGATAGATATCAAACACAGCCAGATAAAAGAAGCCACTTGGGCAAACCATTAACTGCTTAAGGGAGTTATCATGAGCCATAAAAGTTTTGCTCACTAGGGAGCCAACCAGGTACTTAACAACTTTTACAGTTATTACTCGGCACGCAGGCCGGCAGAAGATAAGCCAAAAGCAAAAGAAGCGCTGCATTCTTTCTGCAGCAGAGCTTTCAGTGGATTCAGTCTTCATTGATCACATCTTCTTCAAGCAAAGCAGCAGATGCCACACTAGGGTGGATCTGGAGGAACCCTTCAGCAATGCCACGAGCTATGTTTTTGGTCAGGTGAGGTGCAGGCTGGGAACCAGGAGCTGGGATCATGGCCAGGGGCTGGGGCTCTTCAGTTGGGATGTTCTCTTGGTCAGCAGCTGCCTTGGCACTCCTGGTGTCCTTGAAACCTGCCCTCTTGGAAGTGAGTCTCTTGCTGCGCCTCAAGAAGCTCTCATCCAGCTGTTCCTTCATCTTGGAGTGCCTTCTCTTATTTGGGGTGAAGTTGGAGCCAGAGATCTCTATCAGGTCCTCCTCTTCCCCTTCTTCTTCTTCTTCTTCCATGATCAGTTTCATTGCTTCTTTGCCCATGACAGGATCCTGAGGTGGAAGTAGGAAGGCAATATAAGTGATAAGGGCTTTATCAATGAAAAAGTCAGGAACTATAGTATCTTGATCAATGTCTACTAGGGTGAGACCATGATAAAAGATATGAAAGATACTTTTATTGATAAAGTTTAGTACCTGAAACAAGGCTCTTGGCTGAAGGGGGGAGTTGGGCTGATCAATAAGCACTGGGCCTCCAACCACAATAGACTTGACAACCGGGCTTCCATGGGCTGGTGGTGGTGCGGGACCCGAACCTTTTGGCTTTCTCCCGAGGCACCACAAACCCCGGGGTGGTAGGAACAAGAGCTGGTCGAGGCAATCGCATAGCAATCTTGGGTATTATAGCCAGGTCGCCAAAGAACAGCGGAGTATCATCCGGATCTGTAGTCATAGCGGCGAGGTACGGTGTCGGGCGTGAGCGACGGGGGGGCGGGAGGCTGCGGACGGCAGTCTTGTGTAGCGGCGGTCCCCCCGTCGACGTGGACGAAGAAGAAGCGGGCGAGGCGAGGGAGAACAACGGCGAATTAGATCTCATTCTCATAGGCAAAATCTCGAGGAACTAAATGGCTAATTAGTTCTCACACCGTGGAAGGGCGGCGCAGGGCCGGCGGCGGCGTTGGGGACGTCGGAGAAGAAGAGAATGGAGGGGGCGAGGGGGGGGTGACCGGACGGCTACGGCGTGTGTGGGGTGGTGCTCCGTCGGCGGCGCCGGTGGGGAAACGATTGGGGCGCGGGGGTTGAAATGACTGAAAATTTCAGCTCGCCCGCGCCCGGCTATTATATATCGTCGTGGCTAGAACAAATGGCGCGGGGTTCAAATGACTCGTGAAATTTTCACCTCGCCGGCGCCCATTTCTATAGTTAATCACGCCGGTTTTAACGGTAGCCCGGCGTGTTAAATTATAGGTTCATCGCCCGGGTATAAACGTCGGCTGACCCGACAAAGATCGGGACATGTTGCCACCGCCACGGTACCAAAGCTCACGGTGATAAGATCACCTTTGTTGCCACCTACCACCGCTCACGGTGATAAGATCACACTTGTTGCCACCTACCACCGCTCATTCCCACCTACCACCACCTATAAAAACAGCCCCACGCAGAGAGCCATGTATGGCGAACCGTGCGCCGGGACCTCTTCTTATTATTTTCCAATTCTCCTATCCGCATATATGGCCTCTATTTGGGAGAAAGCCCTCCACATAAACATTTTATCATGGGTAGACCGTGTATACAACAGGTACTAGAAGGGTGTTTTTGAAGATTAAACTACAACGTTGCTTACGTAAGGTGTGTGATGCTCGTGCAACGCCATTGTTGCATGGATCTGCCTAAGACGGAAAGCGTGGAGCAAAGTAGCATGCATTCTTGTGCTTCGTCGCCGGGAGATGAGAGCCCCGTCTCTGTCGGGCCTTTGCCGGCATGGAGAGACATTGGCTCTTCACGAGGGTCCCATCCGCCCTACTTAGATCATAAGCATAACGTGTAGCATTGTAACCACCTCGGGCATAGGTGCTAGAAGGGTGTTTTTGAGGTGGTTATTTCTTAATGTGTTTGTACACTTTGATTATTGTCTTGTGTCAATTGTAATCTTAGGTCTTTTCGATCCATGTTTTTATTATTAGATTTTCCTACGTGGGAAATTTTGGCACCACTCGCTCGTGGGAAATTTTGGCACCACTCGACTGTTAGTGGGTAACCCCGATTCAACTGTAATTACTCGGGGTCGTCGTAGAAATTCAATTTAATTGAGAAAAATACCAAACCTTGTCCGAAAAATCTCAAACATCGTGCTTCCTTCACACGTGGCATGTGCACGTCTAAGAAAAAAAGTTTGAGGCCGAGACCACACGGAACGAAGATGACCCAATATATCATATGGATGTAGTTGTCGGTCATGCTTCGATGAAAGGGTCATGTACCTTTATGAAGCATGTCTACTCCCACAATGTAGAAATGTCTTGAATTTTTTTTTACTACCTTGTACACCCAAATTATGCCCCCACATAAGATCTTAGGTCTTTTCTCGATCCATGTTTTTATTATTAGATTTTCCTACGTGATAAACACGATAGAAGGAGGTTAATAAAGCTTGAAAACTTATGAATTTTGCACCAACCTACACACCGAATTGCCTCCTATGACACATGAGACCATGTGGAAAATTTTGGCACCACTGCTCTCATTAGTGGGTAACCCCAGTTCAACTTTGTAATTACTCGGGGTTGTCGCGTAGAAATTCAATTTAATTGAAAAAATACCAAACCTTGTCCAAAAAATCTCAAACATCGTGCTTCCTTCACCGTGGCATGTGCACGTCTAAGAAAAAGTTTGAGGCCGAGACCACACTTAAGCGAAGATGACCCGGATATCTTATGGATGTAGTTGTCGGTCATGCTTTTCGATGAAAGGGGTCATGTACCTTTGTGAAACATGTCTACTACCATAATGTAGAAATGCCTTGATTTTTTTTTTACTACCTTGTACACACAAATTATGCCCCCACACAAGATCTTAGGTCTTTTCGATCCATGTATTTATTATTAGATTTTCCTACGTGATAAACGCGATAGAAGGAGGTTAATTAAAGCTTGAAAACTTATGAATTTTGCACCAACCTACACCTTTGAATTGCCTCCTAGGAGATATGAGACCATGTGGAAAATTTTGGCACCACTGCTCTGTTAGTGGGTAACCCCAGTTCAACCTATAATTACTCGGGGTAAAGTCGTAGAAATTCAATTTAATTGAAAAAAAATATCAAACCTTGTCTAAAAAATCTCAAACATCGTGCTTCCTTCACACGCGTGGCATGTGCACGTCTAAGAAAAAAAGTTTGAGGCGAGACCACACCGAACGAAGATGACCCGGCATATCTTATGGATGTAGTTGTCGAGTCATGCTTCGATGAAAGGGGTCATGTACCTTAGTGAAGCATGTCTACTCCCACAATGTAGAAATGCCTTGAATTATTTTTTACTACCTTGTACACCCAAATTATGCCCCCACACAAGATCTTAGGTCTTTTCTGATCCATGTTTTTTTTTATTACTAGATTTTCCTACGTGATAAACGCGATAGAAGGAGGTTAATTAAAGCTTGAAAACTTATGAATTTTGCACCAACCTACACCTTTGAATTGCCTCCTAGGACACATGAGACCATGTGGGAAATTTTGGCACCACTACGGCTCTACTCATTGGTGGGTAACCCTAGTTCAACCCGTAATTACTCGGGGTCGCCGCGTAGAAATTTAATTTAATTGAAAAAATACCAAACCTTGTCCGAAAAATCTCAAACATCGTGCTTCCTTCACACGTGGAATGTTACGCGTCTAAGAAAAAGTTTGAGGCGAGACCACACCGAACGAAGATGACCCGGCATATCTTATGGATGTAGTTGTCGGGCATGCTTCCCATGAAAGGGGCCATGTACCTTTGTGAAGCATGTCTACTCCCACAATGTAGAAATGCCTTGAATTTTTTTTACTACCTTGTACACCCAAATTATGCCCCACACAAGATCTTAGGTCTTTTCGATCCATGTTTTTATTATTAGATTTTTCTACGTGATAAACGCGATAGAAGGTGATCACTATCGGTTTTATTAGTATTTTGCAAACCCGTAGTGTTGTCTCTTTTTACTTTGCCGGGGCTCTTCTAAAACACAGCAAAGGATATATTTCAAACCGACAGTTATCTTTCACTTGCTTGCCGTGAGATTACTTGGACCTTTCTTTTTCAGCGAGTTGAGCGTTTGAATGATGTTTACCAACTTTTTCGGTTAGTACATAGAGCATTTATATATTTATGTTCGTCCATGAAAGATAAGAAGGGCGTCGAAAAAATAAGAACTGTGCCCGTATTATGATATATAAATGCAAACATCCATTAATTGGAAAGGAACACACACGATTATTATATATATAGAGGAGCAAACCGATTACAATATCCGATTACATATATGATAACAAAGACCTTGAAAAAAATTACATATATGATAACAAAGACCTTTCCCACGAATAGATCAATGTTATCATCAAAGTGTACAAACACATTTAAAATAAAAACGCCGAAGGTAATGTGATTACGGCCGATGAAATTCCGATGGGATTTTGAAAGCCCATCGGTGCCTGGGCCGAGGTCCCATCGGTCTTTGTGAGGTTTCTTGTGGGCGATCTTTCAAGGAGGGCATAACTACGGATTTACATTGAATCCATAGCAAGGATGCCTTTCGAGATAATTATACGTAATGGCCAAAATGCGTGGTTGCATCCAATGACGGCATGCATAGACATTCGTAAGAGAAGATCATGTTAATCTATGAAAATGCGCTTTGATCACCAAATTAAGGAGATTTTCATTGAAGCGCATTTTCATAAATCGATATGATCTTATCCTGAGAATGCCATGTCTCTTATATGGACATGTAAATCCAGCTGCCCGACCTCTCAAGCACACAAACCCGGATGGCTCAGTGAATCTCACAAATGTTTCTAACCTTAGCCGGCCTCAATCTTCGAAGAAAGACTCTTGTAGCACCTCTTGTGTGTGAACCATTTTGGTGGCCTAAGATGGATAAGAACGATATTTGTGCGTGGAGGGATTTCTCCCATAGAGATGCCATAGATATGTATGTGGAGAGTAGCAAAGAAGATCGAGGAAGAAGAACAGGCAACCGAATCAAGAGTATCAAGAAAGAGGACGAAGAAACTGAATTGCAAACCTAAGGGCCGCACTAGCCGTTTTATAGGCGGATGCGGTTTCAACCCTAAACCCCTCGGTGATATGGGGAGTTCACCGCGGGACAATTGGCACCGGCATAAACCAAGCCTTTACGTGGGCGGGTGCGGAGAATGAGGCAACGGTGCTCCTTCCTACAATGGTGCGGTCGGGCCGTCGGGCGTCTTGTTCGACCGTTGACAATGCAAAATCTACCGTTCTTAATTTTAACCCGGCGGTGATATTCCATAACACCGCCGGCGTAGTGATACACCGGCGATGATATGTGTGATCACTTCCCGGTCTTTGAAAGTGCACCCGGTGTTATTACTGACATTGATATAACACAGCGATGCGGCGGCGGTGCTCGACCTTTTCTCTCATGGGAAGCGGAGACACCTTTGTCGGTTTTAATTAAGCGAACCGGTAGTGAAGACTAGAGCAACCGCGATTCTCAAAGGCTGCGCGGCCGTGACGTATCCACCCGGAGGCCATGACCTGCTCGGCAACCTATATACGTACTATTAAATTGAAAATTTATAATACAGTGTACGTGGCGAAGCGAGCGGGGTTGGTTGAAATCTCAATGCATTAACGCCGAGATAAAATTAATGATTTCAATAAATCGATTTTTTACGAGATATAACTATTTGTTTCACCGATTTGTTAATCAGCATTGGTTCGTGTGTGGGGCCGACGGTGATCAATGAAGGTGGAGACTGTTGTCGTCCGTAGCGCCATTGGAAACGCAGCCGAGAATTGAAGCGCAACAATCCGTGCGGCGCGGGAAACGCTTCGGCGATAAGAGAGATCGTCTCGCGAATTCCATCCGGCGATCGTGTGAATTCCATGCGGTTCCCTTTTGGCGCGCTTTTCGATCATGGGGAAGTGGAAGCGACCGCGACTCACTCTTTAAGCACATCCTCGATCATGGTGATCATCGATCCATTCGGTTCATCCCTACCACATTGTCTTTGCATTTTTTGATGCCATGGCTGCCTCGGGCTCGGGATCCAACAAGCGCACCGGGGAGGAGATGGAGGAGGAGGACAAGGGCAAGGAACCGATGGTGGAGCGCCGGCTGCCGACCCCGGCTCCGGCTCCGACCGGCGACTCCGACTCAGGCTACGTCCCGCCCTCTCCTAAGCGGGACCGCCGCATGGACCTTCTAGCCACCCGGCTAGGGCGGCGGCCGATAACCTTGCTGCTCGAAGCCGCATTCGAGGGAGGTGATCGAGGAGGGGATTTCACCCTCGATCGTCTCAGAGCCGCCTCGAGGATCTTTGAAGGAGGCGGCGGACGACCATCGTCTTCTTCAAAGGGTGGAACCACCCACGGAAGAAAAGATGAACCACTACGCCCCCAAGGTGGAGCGGTTGGGGGATCGCCCTCAAGGCCTTGGCCAAGAAGGGCGACGACGCCCGGTAGCGGAGGAGGAGGAGGAGGAGGGGGGCGAGGACTAGGCGGCGGCCTTCCTCTTTTTTTGGTTTTTATCATTTTTATTATATGTTCGTTTTTTTTTGTTTTTATATATTAATAAATAAAAATTATATATATTATTGTTGTGTGTTGCTCCCTCTCGTCCCTCTGAATGCTTTTTAGTTTGCGGTTCAAAAGAGCGATTAAAATTAAAATTTGATTTGAATCTTAACTTGTTCTTTGGAAATATAATTAAGCGTCGGTTGTGCTTTGGAAAACACGGTCGGCGTTGAGTGCCGAGGAGACGGCCATTGGGCGCGCGGCGGTCGCCGATTCACGTTTTCGAGGAACCGTGTTTTGAAAAACGCCACATTTATACCCCGCCCCGGCCCCCTCCCATTATCCAACACTAACTTCTCTTTCGTGCCCCTCACGTAGGGAAAGCGGGACTCGCCACCGCCCACGATCGTCGACATGGCCACCACCGGGGAGGAGATGAAGTTCAGCGTGGAGCGCCTCGCACTGCCCCTCACCAAGCTGAGCGGCCGCGGCGGCGATGTTGGCTTTGCCAAAGGTGAACCTGCCCCTCGAGGAGAGGGGCCAGCTTCCTCTACGCCCTCGGATCGACTCTCGGCCGATACCCTCGCCCCGGGGGATACCGGTCAACCGGAGGGAGGCGGCTAGGAAGGCGGCCACGCCGAGCCGGGGAAGGAGGCGGCCAACCGCGGCGGCCAAGAAGGCCAAGAAGGCGGCCTAGGTTCTCTTCTTTTATTTGTTTATGTTAATTTCTACGTTTGTCGATCTGTGTGGATGTGTAAGATACAATGATACGTGTGGTTAATTTGCTATATGGTTCAGTTGTTGGTTAATCTGTTGCATGGCAATCTCTTTATCTTTCGTTAATTTGGGTACTCTTTGTTTTCTTCAATCAGTTTATTATTTATTATGATGCGTGTCAATGTTAATTTTCTATCATTTGTGTTCAAGCGTTCCCTCGTGAAACCGCGGTGAGTCCTATTTATACGTACATAACCCCACGTCTACGGTCCGCTCTCAAACACTCCGCTCTCCAAGCACACTCCCTCTACCCCGTTTTCCACGATGGCCGGGTGGGTCGGTGACGCCGCCGACGACGACATGACATGGATTCCGACCGGCGGAGAAGTTCATCTGCATCGCCTCGGCGCCGCCCGCAACAAGCTCAGCGGCCGGGCCGACCAAGTTGGCACTGCCAACGATGAATCACCGCTTAGAGGAGAAGTCCATCGACAAGGCTGCCCGGCGGGGAAGATCATCTGCATCGCCTCGGCGCCGCCCGCAACAGGCTCAACGGCCTGGCCGACCAAGTTGGCACCAGCGGTGAATCAACACTTGGAGGAGAAGTCCATGATCGCCCTCGGTCGAGTACTTGGCCGATAACCTCGGCGAGGGGATACGGCGCCAAACTAGAGGAGATGGCGGCCAAGAAGGCGGGAAGAAGGCGGCGGCGGCCAAGAAGGCCAAGAAGAAGGCTTAATTAGGCCAGCCGCTTTCTTTTTTATATTAATTTATTGTATCGCTTGTTTCTCACGACGGTTTAATTCGCTTTGTGTCGTTTGTTAATGGATCAGTTGTTTGTTAATCTCGATGCGTGTTAATCTTCAGTTTCTGATTTTTGTTTTCTTGTTCCTTTGCTTCCCTCCCAAATCGCTATCGGTTCCAATCAACCCGGTTGTGTCAATCGTCGAATCGCTATCGGTTCTAATTCAAACCCGCCGGTGATGCTGTGTCCATCAAGACCACTACCGGGGAATGATTCAAACCGGTAGAGATATAAATCTTCACCTTGCGGTATTGGTCGAGTCCGTGGAGATTACGGTTTGTCCAGCGCCGACGCCGATGTTCATCAACGCGGTAGCGGTTCATCGCCTACCGGTGGACTAAATTTCGGCGGTGATACGGCGGTAGTGATGATGCGAATCGTAGTAGTGAAAGCAAGTTGTTGCCGGCGTTGAGTCATCAATGTCCCTTACTACTGCTATACCAATGGCACTTATTTACCGAGTGCCCGATGGACAACACTTTCGACAAAGAAGCCGACGCTTGGCAACGGCTCTATTTCCAGTAGTGATGTCGAATGTCCTCTTTGTGACACTCGGTATAGCACTTCTTTACCGAGTGCCCGACAAACAACAACACTGAACAAAGATGACACTTGGCAACGGCTCCGTTTCCAGTAGTGCTGCCTTGTCAACGTGAGATTCTGCGCACCAAGATTTAATTTACACAAGCTGGAACGCAATTTGTATGGACTTGCAACTTGCATATATACAAGGAATCGCGACTCCTAGCCGGAATCGGACTGCACCCCGCGAACGAATCGGGACACACTAGTTACCAAAGTCAGATACGAGACGGGGAAAAAAAATCAGATACGAGACGAATTCCCTCCTAAAATATCGACGGATCTTAATCCACAAGTTCTGTTATGAGGCAAAAGAACAGCAAAAGAGAGAAACCCCAAGACGGTCATATGGCAATATAGCACACAGTAATTTTTTTTTTTTTTTTGAATTACACAAGATACAAGCGCGGGCGGCTCACGCACGCACACTTTCCCTAAGAACACCGCGTCGCAAACCCTACCCCTATGAGCACCTCCGAAGGATTTGAGAGCACCGGCGGTCGAGAGATTCCCCGAGTCACCATGGGCGCCTCGTCGTCGGCCGCCGGGACGTCACTTACCACTTAATGCACTGCGCCGGGAAAATCACTGGAAAATCCTAGGAAAAAGGTCACGAGCACCAGGATTTGAACTTTGGTGGGTAGCGTCCCCATTGGACGTAAATCTTACCATTGGACTACAAAGCCAATTAAGCATATAGCACACAGTAATATGATGCATCCTAAACAATAATTCATCAATGATTATCATTCTGGACCACATAGCTTCATTCGATCCATCCTAAAGTTCTGTTACAAGGCAAAAGGACAGCAAAAAGAGTGAGAAACCCCATGGGCATACGACATGCAGTAATCAGTTCCATCTAAACAATTCATCAATCATACCACACAGTTTCATTCAATGCATCCTAAACAATTGACTTCAATTGAGCCTGCTTCGATCAACAGAAATGTAACCTTGTGTCTTCGCAAAGGCCTATATATATCCTCACACCAACCTTGTATGTTCTCACAAGAGGCCCTCTTCTCCCCTGTAATACACATGGATTCATGTTAATAACAGGAATCTGCGACATATTCAAACATTTCCAAATGAATTAAAGCTTGAGAACATGATTAATCAAGGTCAGTAATACTAATAGACCATTCTCAATTGCTCAATAATTACTTATTATTACAAACTTTTTGAATCAAGTGAAACCTATATAGTACAGTATAGAAAAATATATCTATACCTACTAATAAAGAGAGAAAATTTCTTATTCACCTTTTTGTTCACCTTTTTTTCTGCTTTGCCCATGAGTGCGGTGCAAATATGTTATTGAGCAACTCTAATAGTTCCTCATTTGTGGTTTGACAATTGTCCTTGTTTGTCAATTCCTAAATCAAATGCCAAGTCAAAAAAAAAAAAAAAGATCATCTTCAATAGTTTGGCATAATTCACTTGGTAAACATAGATCTAACTTATATCGAAACCCAGAGAGAAACAAAAATTTTGTTTATGCCCTTCCACCTCTTGAAAACTTACATCGGGAACCACGAGGCGAAAAAAAAATTATGTTCATACCCTTCCACCTCTTCTAATACCAAACGTCCCGCACATTTTACGCGCATGAAGAATTTTGGATTTGCCAACTCTCCCCAAATGACAAACATGAATGCCAAACTGTTGGAGGATCAATTTTGAGCTTTTTTGGAAAATATGAGAATGCCAAACCCAAATGGCAAACTGTTGGAGTTGCTCTCCTTGTGTAATAAAAACACGGACTCAAATTCTATTAGGACACTTTTTTTTTGTTGCTTCCTTCCGTTTCCGGTCGGGTTCTTCTTTCCTTTTCGGTTCGGGCCCAGTGCAGTGTTGCCATTGAGCCCAACGATCGACCCTTTCGGTTTATTTCGCGCATGTCAGCGCCCATTTGCTTTCGCGTCGCTTCGGCGGCTGCTCTGCTCCGTCTGTTCGACTTCGCCCTCGGCATTATTATTCGCCGCCACTTCTCACGCCCGCGCACGAGTTTACCACACTCCTCCGTCCGGCGGAGGAGGGGAAGTGCAACCTCGGAGGAGCTCGGGGAGGAAGAGCGGAGGTGGGCTCCGGCGAATCTTGTGGGGCGGGTCTCTGGGAGGTCAGCGCATGTCAATCCATGTCCCGTGCCCTCCCCCTTGTGCCCATCGGTCTCGGCCTCCCACGGTCCGTCGGAGAGGTCCCCGCTCCCTCATCCGCCATATGGTGGCGTTGCTACTTACGCGGACCTCGCCGGCATGTCCATCTCGACCTCTCACGGTGTTTAGACGAATCGATTTGGTTCTCCATGATGTATTGGATTCACACTACTACAGAATGGATTTTGCATGGCGGGCATTTTCGATTTTGCATGGCGGGCATTGGGGTCCCGCGGGCTAGGGTCCGCGGTTAATTGTTCGATTAGCGTGGCGGACTCATGCCCGCCATGCAAAATCGATTAACCGTGGTGTACTTTTAACAATGCCCGCCACGGAAAATAGAGATTAACCGTGGCGGACTTCTTACAATGCCCACCATGGTAAATAAATTAAAAAAATAAAAAGAAAAAATCAATCCCGAAACCCCTAACGGGCCTAGATCCGGGCCGCCGGCTGTTAGGGTTTTCTGTCTGGCCGGGCGTTTACTCCTCCCAGGCCATGCTGCTCGCCCCGCCGCGGCTCGCCGGCCACTACAAGAGTTTAGGCCTTCTATGACTAATTGATTGTGACAATTCACGATCTTTTTTCTTGTCATTGTATCCCTTAGGCGTGACACACTAGTGACAAAGTAGCTATAGTCATTGAATCCACTGTCACATTCCCCTTACGTGACTAATAGACCCAATTGTCATTAATCCTAATGACAATTCCATGCTATCCTTTGATCTGTGACAACGATATTTGTCATTATATTTGTCATAGTACATTAGACGAGATGCTAACAAGTGTCTATTCATCTAACATGGCATATGACGTGGCATGTGGAGTATGACAAAAAAATAATTGTCACAAAAATGAATTTGGCCCATTTATAACATGGGCTGGTTTTACAATTATAATTAAGCAAACTAGCCGATGGGCTAGCCAATCATTTTGGCCCATTTCTCAACAACCTTTTTATTTTTATTCATTAAAGCCCAATAGTATTTCAGCCCATTTCAAAAAGCTTACAATTTTAAAACAAAAATAATTAGACATCAAAGAAATCATTTCCTCCAAATTTAATGGTTCATACAGCCATACAATAGTAATCGGTAATACCGATCATACATCCATCAAAATCATTCTAGTCAAGGCAACAACAACACATCAACTTCCAAGCTGTTCACTAACTGCAGGAACCACTCCACACTCCACTTACAGTTTCAGTCATGGCAACAATAGCATACACAAGTTTTTTATCATCAAGAGATCACTAACAGAAACAACCACTCCAGTCCAGTCACGCCAAAAGACGTGGTGTCAAACTCCATTCACAAGTCACCAAAATGAGTCCAACAAAACTTCATTCCAAAGTCACCAAAATGAGTCCAACAGCCTACAAAGAACAGTGTGTCAGAAATTAACACGAGTAAGAAATAAACAGAAGCTCAACAATCTAGTAGTCCATAGAGGCAACAACCTTTTAGAAATTATGCATTCACAATTTTTATCTAGTCTCATGAGTCCTGAAACTATAGAAAGTCATTGTAGTAGAGATTTTGATTACAAAGACTACCTAAGTTCATTTGGTTCCAATATCTTACTATATCATGGGTGAATGAGCTAATTACTAATATGAGCACTCAATTGCAGATTATGACCTACAAATAAAATAAGGAGCAATGCGGTCAATATGAAACTAGGCCTACAAACAAACCAATGATATTGAAGTTTGGGCTAAAAATGATAGTAAAACTGTACAAATATATTCTAGAAACCAAATTGATAGTTGAACACCTGACTGGAACAAGGCATCACATTACAGCAAGCTGACTGGAACAGTGCATCAGGAAACATAAAGGACCAAGAACTATGCAGCAACAGAGCACATTCATAGCAGCTTGAAAACACATCACCTCTGTTGCTCTCACTAGGCTTAGGGCAGCTGCTTCCTTCTCTCTCTCATGACACTCTGCCTAGTGCACCGTGTTTGTTCCAAACTGTTAGGTGCCAGGACCTTCTTGGATGATTTCCTATTGCAGCAGCAGGCGGTGCCACAGCCTTACAAAGAAAACAGAGACATGACACCATAAGATATTGAGAGATTTCCACTTGAAAGGTACATACAAATATCACTCAAAATGGCTAATATGTTTGTGTAGTAAAAGAGTTAGTACCTCAAGTTCAGTGCTTTCACTAAGCTAGTCATTTTTGTTCCTGTTTTTACTTGGTTTCTTCATAGCATTTGACTGCTTAACAATTTCTGCTAGGCTGTGGATACCCAACTGTTGCATCCTTTCTTATCCCTCTCCTTCTCAATGTCAGGGTGGTTCTGCAGATACATTGGTACATTGAAATCAGTAGCAGATAAATGAAAATGAAATAATCAAAAGTGACAGTACTAGTAGCAGTACAAGCATATGAATGTAGCGTCTAACCTGTCAATAAAAAATAAGAACATTGGTCGGCATATACAAATACTAAAATACCAGGATTTAGATTCCAGTTTCCTTTTACCCTTTAATTAATAATCAGATTCAGATTCTAGTTTTCTTTTCCCCTTTAATTAATAATCAATATCAATAATATATAAAAGCAGCAAAGCTGCAAAGGTCATCTTGCCAAAGCTCTGCTAGCTTGTTGCGTTTGTTTTCAGTTCTCCAGCCTACATGTAAGTGTGCTTTTTGTTTTTGTTTTTGTTTTTGTTTTTTTTGTCAAATACATGCTGGATCTGGCATAGCCTGTAGCACCGCCCCTGCTTAATAAACTGCTACACTAGATATACCAATTGTCTATCGATCAACATTTAGTACAAACATTGCAACTGGACACAGGACTCAGGAGAGATCACAGCGATTTCGAGCAACATCCAGAGATTGGGAAAAAGGAAAACAGAGACGGCCCATATTTTAGAAAAAAGGAGTTAGTATCCTTACATTCCTGATACAGCTGCGAAGCTAACTTGCAGGTTGTTGACCGCCTTGGTCCTCGTCATGTACTTTGCGGTATTCCCCCTCCTTCTTCTCACGCTAAGACATGGCAATAACAACGCGTCAGAGACCACGGCACATCACAAAGCGAAGGTCCTTCGAGAGGCAGGGGAGGACCAGGGCGATGAGAGGATTACCGCAGGGCCGTAGAGACATGGCCGCCACCGCCGCCAACTGCAGATTTGCTCACCTCCGCAGATCACCAGACCACGTGCCCCTTCAGCGTTTCTGGCTCGATTCCAGATGAGAGCCTTGTGTGGGAAGTGCGCCGCCGGCCAGCACCCGCGCCGCCGCTCTGGGGCGCGTGCTTGCCCAGCAACGCCGGCCAGGGGGAGCTGGCCCCAAAACCACGCCAAGCAAGGGGTGCCCCTGCACCACTGCGCCGAGGTGCGTGCCCGCCATGAGCCGCCTCCCGACGGGGTGGGGGTGCTCGCCTGTGCCCCC
The DNA here is from genome assembly GCA_015847255.1 of Hyparrhenia diplandra. Lineage (NCBI taxonomy): Eukaryota > Viridiplantae > Streptophyta > Magnoliopsida > Poales > Poaceae > Hyparrhenia > Hyparrhenia diplandra. The sequence goes on along the minus strand of JADLZK010004181.1, from coordinate 7,607 downwards.
GCGATTGGGAAGAGAAGGAAGAGAAAAAAGAGAAAGACTGAGATCTGGGGAAGCAAGCGAGCGGATAAGTCACGGGAGAGATATTTCAGCCACCGCGCCGTCCCAACTCAAATTTCAGTCTAAGCGCCTCTCAAATTTCAGTCTACGCGCCTGTGCCCGCTTTATTTGCCCTCCATCTAAAAATTTCAGCCGGTTGTCATGTCCACCACCGATCTGATCAATCCAACGGTGGAGATAGAAATGAGCTTGTTGGGCCTTGGGCCATAAGTTGTGTAGAGCTAGTTTATTTCAGTATTTGCCACTATTTATCATTTATTAATTTCTATTTTCTATTAGGTTAGGCAATTTTTGGAGCAACAAATCAGTTTAGATGAAAAAGTGAGCAACAAGAAAAATTTTACAGCTCATTTTTCAAAGTATTAGGGTCGACTTTTTTTATTTTACAAAGTTCTCACGTCTCCGAATTTTGAATTTTGAATTTTTATAGCTCGAATGGGTTTTGAAACCCTAGGCGGCCTCGACTTAAAAGTAATGAATAACAAAAATTCATATCTCATCAAAATCTACAATTATTATTTAGTTCATTTTTTGTATTTGACAAAATGTTCACAAAGTGTAGTTCTAAATGGACAACTCTCTCATATGAGTTTCACAAACTCTATGTGAGATATATATGTTCAATGACTAGTGTTTTTTCTAACACATCCTCAAATGGAAAAATGACCCATATAAAAAGTCATGAATACAAATATTGTTAAAGCTCTTCAAGATATACATTTGGTATTAGAGTCAACTTTTCATTTTTCGAACTTTTGACGCCGAAATTTGAATTTTAAATTTTTTACGACTCCGACGGGTTTTGAAGCCCTAGGCGTCCTTCGACTTGAAAAAAGTGATGAATAACAAAAATTCATCACTCATCAAGATCTACAATTTTTATGTAGGACATTTTTTGCATTTGAGGAAGTGTTAGCAAAGTGTAGTTCTAAATTGGCAACTCTCTCATAGAGTTTCATAAGCTCTATGTGAGATATATGGTTTTTGCGACTAGTGTTTTATAACACTTTCTCAAATGGTAAAATGACCCATATAAAAAAGTGTATATCTTGATGATTTCTAACACCCTTGTATTCAAAAATTTTTTCAGTAGGGTCATTTAGTGCTCCGTTTGGCCGAGGTTTGACCTAGTCAAACTTTGATTATTTTAAAAATAAGGCACCTTCGAGCCAGTTTTCAAAACACTAGCTGGTTTTAAATTGAAAAGTCATGAATACAAATATTTTTTAAGCTCTTCAAGATACATTTGGTATTAGAGTCAACTTTTCATTTTTTCGAACTTTTGACGCCTCAAAATTTGAATTTTGAAATTTTTAAGGCTCGAATCGGGTTTTAGAGCCCTATACGTTCTCGACTTGGAAAGTCATGAATAACAAAAATTCATAAGTCATCAAGATCTATAATTTTTTATTTTAGACATTTTTGCATTTAAGGAAGTGTTAAGTAAAGTGTAGTTCTAAATGGGACAACTCTCTCATAGAGTTTCATAGCTCTATGTGAGATATATGGTTTTTGCGACTAGTGTTTTCTTTCACTTTCTCAAATGGAAAAATAACTCATATAAAAAGTGTAGATCTTGATGAGTGTAACACCCTTTGTATTCAAAAAGTTTTTCAGCGAGGTCATTTAGTTCTCCGATTGACCGATGTTTGACCAAGTCAAACTTTGAAATACCACGTAACAGATTCATCAGCTTCAAAGACACATTAGGAGTTTACATTTCATAGCTAATACTGAGTTTACATTTCACTATGTAACAAACAAGGCAAAAATGGCAAAAGATATTCCTACAGCTTGGAGTTTACATTTCACAGCTAATACTGAGTTCACAAATCATTTCACTACATTCACAACTAACAGACTAACAGATTCATCAACTTCTAAGACATATTAGGAGCTGTTTAAAACCAACAATTTCATCACAATTTCCTGCTCATCATCTTGGTATGTCAGATCAACCCCTCCCTCTTGCCTGTCATCATTTTCCTCTTCATTCACATTCCCCTAGTGCCGATGCGAAAATTTTTGAACAATTTTCCAGGGTTCCATGCTTGATATCATCCAAGTAGAAAACCTTTGTTGTCCGTGTGGCAAGAATGAAATATCCATCATTCTAGTTCATGGCTGCTACCTGTAGTAAAAAAAAAGAATATATGTAAAGGTTTCAATACACCAGAAATATTGCAAGTACTAGCCGACAACTTAACTAGCAAAACGAATTTTGCAAGTACTAGCAGACTACTAGTTCATGGCTGCTAATAAAAACGAATTTGCAAGTACTAGCAGATTTCTTACAATTAGAGAAAAAATGGTGTGACTTCTCCACTTAATATACTGTATTTTCCCATGTGATGGTCATCAGGCTGCTAACAAAACCGTTCGTGGCAGCATGTACTCTACAGAGCAGGAGGTAGCAGTACAGGACCATGCACGCAAAACGCAAGGAACAGACACCCCAGCTAGCATCAGTAGCAAAGCAGCAGCAGCAGCATGTAGCAATCACCAAACCAGCACAGTGCCATGCAGCCGGCCACATATATAGAAGATCAATGAATTTAAACTATACAAATGAAATAGCCGGCACAATGCTTCTTAAATAATGACCATATACTTAATAATGACTCACCTGCTTTTTAAACCATCCTGGAAATTCCTTAGCAAGGTTCCTTGTAAATCCTGCAAACAGGTGCACAATTTTCATGTGAGAGCTAAAATTCCCATGTGAGAGCGTAGGACTGACATATTAAAAAACCGTGTGGCCATGCTAAACCTGGTTGGATTTAGCATAGGAGTGACACATTAAAAAAAAATCTCTTAACTACAGGGTCAGGTTCAGTAAAAATAGTTGGATTCAGCTAGGATCATAGGAAATCTGGTTGGATTTAGCTAGGAGCATAGGAGTGACACATTTAAAAAACATCTCTTAACTACAGGGTCAGGTTCAGTAAAAATGGTTGGATTCAGCTAGGAGCATAGGATGGATTTGCACTTGTGAATGAGAGTGACAAATGGCTTCCCGGTAGCTGGTTGCAAACAAATTATCAAATCTGCTAGTGGTAAATGGCTTTCCATCTGTGACATATTGAAATAAGATAAGCATCGAATCAATGACTGATCATTGCCCAGACTACTATTTTCCTATTTCTATAGTTTCATTCAGTTCGAAATTTAAAACCAGAACATTAGTTCTTCTCATATATACCTTTCTTTTTCCTAATCGAAGGTGATGGGCAGTCTGGTCGACCTCACCGGCCGTCGTAGAGATCCCAGGCTGCAGCTCCTGGGTCCTTCCTAGCAGTAGCCGTCGAGACTGTAAAGGGGGCTACTGCCGTCAGCGTCGGGCTCTTGGGGTGCCTGGGCTGCAGCCAGCTGGAAGTCAAGCTCCTGGGGATTGGGATCCAGCCGACGGCTTGAGGCTCCAGCAGCAGCGTTGGGCAAATAGCGGCAGCGTCGAGCTCCAGAAGCCGGCGTTGGGGACGGGGTGGGGCTACATCCGGCGAGCAAGAGCGATGAGGAAAAGGCGGCGGCGAGTCGAGCTCCAGCAGCCGGCGTTGGGGACGGGGTGGGGCTACATCCGGCGAGCAGGAGCGATGGGGAAAGGGCGGCGGCGGTGTCGGGACGGGGATAGGGCCGCGACGGCGGCGGCGTTGAGTCCAGATGCGATGGGGAAAAAGGAGAACCGTCTTTTGCCGGATGTGCGTCGGGCTGAATCCAGATGTGCGTCTGGCTCAATGGTTTGTTTCTTCCTAAAAAGCCTAAGAGCACAGGTTCGATCCCTACTCTTGACGAGGAGCGCCACATTTTTTTTAAAAAATTTAACATACATGTGGGTGCCACTAGTCCACCCAAAAATGCTCACGTGGCTGTGTCAAAGTGTTTTTTTTTAAAAAAATTGTTTTTAAATTACGACAATCATATTCTATCACTTTTGTCATGACCTATTGTCATAAATAATGGGAAAACCACATGGTGACATTTGTTTATGACTAAATTACAACATAGTCACAAACGCTTTGTCATCCAAAGGAAAAATTGTCATAATCGCATCACTATTATGACTAAAATCGTGTTTTTGTCATATGGAATTTGTCATAAGCAAAGCCAAATTTCTTATGTAGTGGGCACATGGCGTGGATACGCCGCCGGAGGCGGCCGGATCTCGCGCCCCCCCAGAGAGCGCCGCCCGTCGTGGAGCCTTGGCCCCGGAGGCCGCGCCGGGGAGAACCGCCGGTGGGGGAGCCTTAGCCGGGAAAGGCCGGCAGCGCGTGGCGACCACCGCCTTTGCCATGAATGCGCGCCCGAGCGTCTGCGCCGCCTCGAGATCCGCCCGCGCCCGGCCTTGCCGCCCAGCGCCATGGATGCGCCGAAGCCCAGCCTTGCCGCCCCGCCCGGTCCGCCACGCCACCTTGCTGCCGTCGCCTGCGTCGCGCGCCGCGCGCGCTTCGCCGCCTTCTACCGCTCCGCCGCTGTGCGGAGGAGGAGCGGGGCGGAGGGATTAGGGTTATGGTTCGACCGGAGCGGAAGGGAGGGGATGAGCGGAGAAGTGAAGTGTTGAGTATATATATTTACGCCCGCGATTTTCCGTGGCGGACTTTTTAACAATGCCCGCCACGGAAAATAGGGGATTAACCATGACGGACTTTTGCAATGTCCGCCCGCGGTTAATCGATTAACCGTGGCGGGCATTCCCACGGCGTTTTGCCGGGCCAACCAACTATTTTCCATGACGGTTTTCTAAATGTCCGCCCGCGGAAAATAAAAACTAAACACCATGCAAGTTCAATTCGTAGTAGTGTCGGGGTTTCTCTCTTTTCCTTTTTTCTAGATTTTTGTTTCTTCTCAAATAATTTGTGTTGTTGCTGTAAAAGGATTTTGGTTAGATGGATTATAAATTCATGACTTTACCATGATCAAGTGGAGATAATGGAGATCCGGCATGTACGATGGTGAATAGAGGCCTTCAGGTGGGGTTGTCATGGGCGTTGTCAGTGTTATTGGAGTCGTGGATATGGGGGCACAAAATGGACGTTGTCGTCATGGTCCCTGGTGCCGCCGGCACCTCCATTCGCATCTACCTGCTGATTTGGTTCTCCATTATGCAAGCAATCTGATTATGGCTTAGCTCTGTATGTTGATTATGGCTCAAGCCGCAGGGGCGATGCGGACATGGAGGTGGATGGGGAGATGAACTCGTTGTTGTCGTTCCACAAGTCCGTGCGCGGAGCGCCGGTACAGGCGACATGGGACAGAGCAGGCTGGGGCAAGGGCATGGGTGGGGTGGTGAAGCCTGAAAGTGCAGAGAGGATCTGATGGTCCTTATCACCATAAGACTGGTTGGAGACTACTTCACATTCTGGTTGGAGACTACTATACCTAATGGTCCTTATCACCATATTTCTCATCAAATTGATTTATTTTCCTTCCGTTTGCACACACGGGCATATTTCCTAGTCTAACAAACAAGACAAAACAACTTATATCAACTTCCCCGATTGCTTCAAAGAAGAACAATACAGGGATTCTAAACTTTACAAGTTTCATAACATGTATGAAACGGAATAATGGTTTTAGCTACATACTAAATGAACTAATCTACTACACCTATACAGGGAACCCCCACTTAGCAATTCTCTAAATGCGGTGAAGCTTCGTCATCATCGAGTCCCCATGACTCACTAAACTTCAAGTCTACATGCTCTGTGCCTCATCGTCCAGCCCCTCCATCACCCGTGGGTCCTGACTAAGACAAACTGGAAGTAATTAACCAAGCACTTTCCTTGTCGGTTATGAGACCAACAACAAGCATTTCAATTCAGCCGAAGAGTCCAGATGCAATTCATCTCCTCTATCATGGAAGCAGCAGGGGCCACTGGCCATTAAGCATGCACTACTCTCGGTGGGAACCCGTTGATTGATCACATCCAATAACATATGATGGCCTATTTATATATCACCAAAGTGCCAAAGAGAATTACACAGATCGTCAACAAAAGCTGCCAGCGTCCGACATGATCATATTTTTCTTCACCGTCAGTTTGAGCAATTATTTCATCATCCCACACGTGCAGCCATATATATTTCAGGGCAGCTGTTCTCCATGATCTTCCCAATATATTGACCAGTGTCGTTCTTAATCATATCTCAGGAGTCTACAGAGCTGGTCAGTGATGGACTGATGGCCTTCTTCCATCAGGAATCAGTATATCCATTGCCATAAGCCTTATACCTTTATCAAGATATCATATCTTTCATGTAGGTAACCAGGTGTCGTCTCTCCATAGTTCTGCATATGCAGGAAAATGGGAAACTGCCAACATAATCCTAGGCACAGTGCCCAATTTTCAAAGGCGCTAGGAGCAAACTGGAAGTGTTATGCGTTTCCCTTGTGTATATTAGGCAAATTATGAAAGTGAGACTATACATTATTTTTTTCACATTAGATTTGTTTTTCTTATGTAACTTCCTTCTTGAAATGATACTAGCAAAATTGTCCATGCGTTTTACAGCGGGGTTTTAGAATCAATAATTGGATTATTTATAGTTTAAAAATTCAACGATCATGTTGTGTGTTACAATATCGTTTAACCAGACTTTATATCATGTCCACAAGGAAGGCAGCCACGGGGGGGTGAGCACGCCGACCGCGGGACGTCCTTCCGTGCCGGAAGGTCGCTGCCTTGCTTCATAGCCAACTTTTCATCAAATTTGAGTAGAGATAATTGCTTCTAATAAACAAAATAAAAAATTAAACCAGATCTTTTCTATTCATATGGCCCAGCCTAGCGAAATGAGGCCTGAGGCCCAATTCACACGCACGCTCGTGCTGCTGCCCCGCGTCTGGGCCGAAAGATGGTCTGTCCATTCTTAGTCGTTGGATGCCATCCGACGGTCATCCATCAATTTTGAGAGAGATCAAAATCCCCTGGTTGTTCTCCTGCCCATAACCCTAGTTATGTTCTCAAAAAACCCCTAGTTCTTGGCCCTCTGTCTTTCTCTCAGCACACCATCGTGAGCATGGTGAAGCAGCCTCGGCAGGTGTGGTGATGCGTCGGCACACCCCGAACAAGTCGGCCCCGTCGGCTCCTCTTTCCATTCTTCCCTCTCTCTCCCTTTCAGCAAATAAACACGAGTGCCAGCTTCAATAGTGTGAAGCAGTCGGAGGGTACGCCCGCTGCCGCGAGGCCCAATCCCCCTCTTGTCTGAGCGGATGAGGGATTGTGTTGTTTGTTCTTGATTTTACCCATGGTTATCTTGATTTGGTGGTGTCTTGATTTTTATCTCGATCGATTTCGATATCTTGATTTTGTTTACATCTATTCGATCTTGGAGGTGGTCTCTATTTGCTTGTGCTTGCTCGGATTGGTGGGTGGGAGTCCTAGCGGAGGGTCATAAATTTTCTCTCTTTATTAATAGGTATAAATATAGATATATAGATATAAATATAAATATAAATATATGTGAGATGATGATAGAAAGAAAGGCTCAATCACGTATGTATTCGATCATGTATGCTGTATAATATGTATTTTGACGAGCGAGCCAGCAGGTAT
>JADLZK010004180.1:0-25591 GCA_015847255.1 Hyparrhenia diplandra | reverse complement strand
GAGGGCTAATCATGAGCCAACTGATGGGTTAGGGTCGATCAATCAGCTAGCTAGATTTTTGACGCCATGCGGATGAGAGCTGGGGCTTGCATTTGCAGACGCCGACAAAGATTGATCTCACCCGCCCGCCCACTGGATCGAAGGAAACGATCGATCGGATCGGGAGATGCGCCAAAACGGCCGGGGAGAGAGAATAAACAGAGCAGCAAGTAGGATAGAGGAGTACTAGGTGACGGCGCATGCTCCAAGAGAAACGACCAAATTTTTTGAATAACCACGTCCACGACGATGTTAACGCCAAACAACGATCCTGTTTCGATCTGATAACATCGTCGTAAACTAAACTAAACAGCCAGTTTTGGCCCAACTGAAACGCAGGATTTAAAAGAAAAAAGAAAAAAAGTAATAGAGATAATTAGGAGTAGTATGCATGATAGGTATGCACATGCAAAACAGAGCTTCTTTGGAGTACTCTTTTTGATGAGTGATAGTTGGCTGAACAAAAAAACGAGACATGAAGGCACACAAAGAAAGGACATATACTATACTACTGCGTGTACGTAGGGAATAGGAATAGGTGAATGACAGAGCAGCACAATCTCGCCACGGAAGTAGTACGACTGTTTGTGATAGATTCGTTGATTTTCAAACAATGACCGCAGGAGAAGGTAGTACAAACGTACGTACTTACGTACGCACACACTGCTATTTCCAGCTGAAAGATTCCACGGTACCCTCATTCAAGCACAAGCAATTAACTGCACCTCTGTGCTCATGGCAGAGGCTGCTGCACTTGCCATTGCAGCATGTATCACAAGGAGGCTACATATGCAAGGTGTTGAATTTTTTACAGATAATCAAACCATGGCAAAATTCCTCTCTGAACAAAGCATGGATTCCTCGCCTGAATGGAGAATGGAGCTATTCACCCAAACCTTCTTCAATAGATCCAAGGCATGAATGTAAAGGTCACAAAAAATTGACAGAAGCATAAATAGCAGGGCTCACTTTTTTAGTTAAATTAGCCTTCAGGCAGGTCATCTAAAAAAATCAATCAGCAACTCTTGCTTAAATGCTGATCATGTAGGCAGGTGCCCGCTCATGGAGGCGCTGCTTGATGTATCCCTTCATCTTTGTACTGTTATTGAGGCGATTTGACAATGATAATATAATCTTGTTTGTTATATAAAAAAACATGGGACGGACGCTTTCCTTCTTGATGGATGGATCGCTCTATTCCACAACTACTGTCCACGGAAATGCATGTCTTGAAGGAGCGGATCCAGCGTCGATATTCATGATCCAAGAAATTAGCATAATAAAGGGGATATATATGTAGTTGAGAAGGGGCTAATAAATGTAGAATATTGTCCTTTTCTTTTGATTGGCAGTTCAAGAGATTATATTTTTCTATATACTGTTACTTGAGATAATAATCTTGCTGAACTTTTTATATGCTTTGACTTTTTTCAAGAAAACTTAAATTTATTAATGATTTATAATTTGGAAGGAGGGAGTAATAATTCAACGTGATCATCAAAAAGCTTCTATTTCTTGATGACCCTCGGTGATCACTATCCAAACTCAAAATTGATTAGGAAAAGAAGAGCCCACCAAGATATACATATGAACTGATGGGGAGGCAATTTCAGCCAACTGTGGCCTCTGTTTTTAAGTTGAATAAAGGTGGTAGCTGACTCGCTTCATCTTGTGGATAAGCACCATGAAAAAGGACAAAGATTTTTCCTGATGATGCCATGGTGTCGCAAGCCGACATTTTCGCAAATCTAAGCCATCCAAACTCAATCCAATGGCTACTAACGATCTCGAGGGTGCTGTATGCCGTGCTGTACGGACGAGCACGTCCGCCCGCTTAGGCGCCGGTGACGAGAAAGCAAAGAGGTTCGGGACGAAAAACGTGTCCGTGTAGTAGCCATTAATGATTGGGTTTGGATGGCTTAGGTTTGCGAATGTCACGGCCATATGCCATGGCAATGTCACCGAATCACCACCGAATCTGAGTCCTAAAAAATTCCTACCCCTGCGCACCTTTTGCAAATGCCAACATTTACACAATTTTACACATACCAAGCAGAGTCATTAACTTGGATCTTTTTTTGTTATTTTAGATCGGGTATTACCGGTCCACCTATTTATTGGGGCCCCTGGATTGGCAAGCTATTGAGGTCTTGCAAACATAGTGTTGGATGGAAGGTAAAAATGGCTTTCCCGCCATTGATTGCAATCTAAAGGATGATACTCAGCTGAACTAGGTGCAAAACTCAGGACTTGCTAAATAATGTTGAAACTAGTATTCTCAACACGGGTAGAACCTCTGCTTCAAAGTAGGCTCGGGGAGATGTGAATATTGGAATACCGAGAAAAGGGAGCTCAATAATAAATGACCTTAATTGGTATTCACCCACCATCCAAAAGGGGAGGTTACCCCCTATTTATAGTTTACATATGTGCAGGAATACAAGATTACAGATTTGCCCTTCAATATTCTTAGCATATTCCCTCATTGGGCGGGAAGGCCCGGGGCTTCGCAGCACTTTTCTTCCTCGCGACCGCCTTCACCCGATGGGCCTTCTCTTAGCCCACCGGAACCCGACCACCTAGACCTCACTGGACGCCTTCGAGGGGGGGAGAGGCAGCCGGGAGCAAGCCACCTCCTCGCCTTCCCTTCGCCGTCCCGGCGCCATGAGAGTAGCGGCCTTCAAGCACCTTAGCCGCGGGTAGGAGGGACCTTCGCGCCCCAAGAGGCGGTGGTCCTTCTCAGACTAGAGCCCTGTTCCTCAAAAGATGATAAAAAGACATGAACAAAACATGAACTGTTAGCGAAGGTTTTAATCCGCTTTTCCTGTCACTTTGGACACCTCCGCCTGCCTGCTCCGAGGGCTATGTCCCAACAAATAGCATCACCCTATTATTGTATAGTATAAAAGAGACCGCTTATTTGTTATGTAAAGGTAGCGAGACGGTTAGTTGTTGTCTTGGAGCAACGAGCCAAATGTGTCACTGTTGATAAATAAAAAGTGTCGGGCTGGGCCTTAACAAAATCGATTACTTTTGACTGAGAAATGGGTGTTGACAAATGGGTGGTGTGTCATATGCCACTTTTTATATGTCATCAGCAATGGCTATAGCACTTGCCAGGTCACATGTTATGTTGTTTTGTGATGGGCTTTAGCTGCAGCTCGTTACTATTTCTTTTTTTAGGATATGCATATGGAAATCATCACGTAAGAAAAGTTTATACTAAAATGTTATGCTAAGACACTAGGAGAACCTCATATCACTAGGAGAAGTTGACATTCTAGTTGTGTTATTAATTCATAGTAATAGTTTCATCATTCAATAGAAATTAAGAATAAAACTGTCAATTTTAGTTAGCCATTTGTAACGAGCGTGTGGATGACACTCCTGACAGGAAGTTATTGCCCAACACTATATATTTACAGTTCTTGACTTATTAGTGATTGTACACATAGCTCCAAATCCAGGTATTATCGAATCCACTTTTATCCTTGTGTGCTTAGCGACTAAATATATTCACCACCGTATTTTAGCTAAGATTTGGCCATTGAATCATGTTCCTTTGTCCACTTCATGGGTTAGCACAAACAAAGGGTCGTTGAAAGGGTGCCCAAATTTGTGCCTGTGGGCCCTCCTGCTTGACGAAGAAGCTACAAGGGGATAAGAGTGATGGGGGCTGTGTATACAACATTAAGCATGGTTTGGCTTATATGACTGAATCAGTGGACACTAGCTAGTATCAGACATGACAACATTAGGTGATGGGGGCAGTGTATACAACATTAAGCATGGTTTGGCTTATATGACAGGATCAGTGGGGCACTCGGCAAACTGACCATGTCATTTTGCCTCCTTGATTCAATGGACTTGATTGTGACACGGCCGGCCGGCCGGGAGAGGCTCTTTGTTTATTTCCCTTGACCTATTCCCCTCATAAATTTCTGTAGACGCAAGTAGGCCATCATGACCACTATACAGCATTTGTCAAAACAAAACAAAGTCAAGTTCTGTTTTTAATCATCAAATCATGTAGTGCAGGGTATCTTTTTTGCATTTACAAGGATGACGCACGTGAACACACACAGCTGCCCATGAGCGCGCCTGTTATCAGACACCTACAAATTTAAATTAAGTTAAATAATTATTGAAATTACATGTGCGTGTACAGTATTTTGTGTGTGTTGTGTGTGTGTGTGTGTGTGTGGTGGCGCTGCGTAACTAGAATCCTAGTGGGTGGACCCCACCAAAATAAGGAATTGTTCTGTGAGGGAGAATAAGTTAAAATTAGTTCAAGCGAGAAATATAGAATAAGACTTGGCATTATTTGCCGTTTAATACAAGAAAAGACTGTAGTTAAATATATACCATCTAGACATGGAAATGTTATTGTAACAGGAAACGGATAAACTCGCTCTCGGACTATATAATCTTCCATCCTTTAGGGACATCATACATCGACATATAATCTCAAACAACACAATCTACCAACATAGAACATCATGAATCGACATATTACCTCATAATTGAGCTTGAACTTATATGCATAGTACATACATGTCTCTTTTGTACTTTGTGTTACCATCGAGCTTTGTATCCAACACATGGCTCCACATTCATTATTGAGGTACAAAAACAATGACATTCCTTGATCAAACTTTTCAGAATTGAAAAATGTATACTACGTAATAAACTTTTAAATATATGTATAAACAAATATATAAAATTGATCAAGATTTACATATATCCACCAAAATAATATTTTAATGAACGGTTCAATGGAAAATAATACTAATACATGCTAGGGAATTTTATTTTTATCTTATAATATGAAATATGATTGAAAAAAATTACTAAGGTATCCTAAACAAATCATAATAGGTTTATTTAACCTCTGTAATGAATCCTATTAGGTTGAGAATAAATCCTAATAAGAACAAGATGTTTCACAGTATAAATCTGTCTTATGTTAGCATTGAACTTTGGACTTTGATTAAAGTTAAATAAAAAGTACTAACATTCATGGTACAAAATGAGTATCATTAGATTAGTTATAGAATATATGTTTATTATAAATTTATTTGGAGACATAAATGTACTAATACTAACTACTATAAATGTATGTATTGGGTAGGTAGGGGTTTCTGGGTTTTTCTTGACCTATTGAAAAGGTCTTTTGTTAATGCAATGCCTAGTGGCCGTTTTAACCTCTGCAGGTATTTTTTTTTTTTTTTTTTACTGGCATGGATCATCCTATAATTGTTTTTTTTTCATATGGCGTGCTTTTCCACTGAGCTCTCAATGCTCCTTCCTATGCAAAAGATTATGTGCCTTCCTTGTACAAAAATATAGAGTAAATTGCACCGTAGATACCTAAACTATTTGGTTTTCCCAAATAGGTACTTTAACTATAAAACGTAACTTCTAGGTACCTAAACTATACTTTTGATGTACAAAGGTACAAACGTGGCCACGCAGGCGCCAAAAAGGTGACGTGGAGCTGCCAGCGTGGAGAATGAATGCTGGCCCTTTGGCATTTTTGTGATAACCCCTTTTCCCAATCCCAGCCAACGTCGCCACCACAGGTATCTTGCTCGCCGACATGCTGCGCCGATGGCCGCCGTCCCCTTACTGACAAGTACTTCGCCACCGTACATGACCTGGCGCCCGAATCGGACGTGCTCGTCATGGCGTGTGTGCTGAGCAAGGAGACTTAGGTCCCATGGTGCTGCTGGCTGAGCTAAGCCGTGTGCGGACGGCCGCGTGGATCTCGGCTCGGCGGCCATGGCGAGCAGCGCCAATGAAAATGCCCAATAGGTGCACAGCTATGAACAGAGGGCCTCCGAATCACTTCTAGCACTAGCTACGGATGAGAGGAATTTGGGAGCAGTCGCTTGTGCACGGCGAATTTTGAAGACACGCGGCCCGCCGCCGGCCCCCGCCTCGTCCATGTTTCCAACCGGATCCGGCAGGCGTCGAGCCCACATGGCGGCAGGGGCTCGCCTGCGCAAGGCCACGGCGGCGGCGGCTCACCATCCCACGCGTCCACGAGGCCCGCATACACGAGCTCCGGCGGCAAGCTTGCGTTCCGGCGTCCTGTGATGGAATAAGGAAAAGGATGGGCGGATGAGCATCAAGGCACCACAAGAAAGCTAAAGCATCAGACGGGAGGACGAGAGGTGCTCTGGAGGATCCTAGCCACGGCAAGCTGGCCACTGCTGCCATGGCGGCTCGGCCACGACGGCAACCTGTGTCGGCGATGATTGCGGCGGCGAGAGGCAAGGCAAGCGGTTCAATGAGGAGCGCAAGGAGCAAGAGAGGCTGTGTTCGTGAGCAATTGAGCAGTGACCGATTAGGCATGACAAATTTGGTCGGCGAGCTGAGGTATGCCTGCGCGTCCGTGCGACCGCCGTCGCCGCCGCAATTTCTTACTGAAACCAAGCCTCCTGCTGGGCATGTGTGCGACGGCCTGGTATCCACGGCGGTGCTTAGGCGGGGCGTGGGCACCGCGCGTCGGGGCGACGACGAGCCAACGACCAGCGCGGCGGCAGCGGCGGGGTCCTCCTCACGGGGCTCGCGGGCCTCGTTGCCGACGCCTGCAGGGCATGCCTGGGAAGGAGAATAAGGAGAGGGAGCAATTTCAGCAGGGGGTTTTTCAACAAAATGGCCAAGCCCTTAGTCCAGGGTGGCCCATCCACGCCGGCCGCTGGCGCCACGTGGCCATGACAGTACCATTGATGAGCAAGAACCAAAGATCCAGTACCTAGTTGTTACGTTTATTAGTTGGAGTACCTATCTGGGAACCACCCAATAGTTTAGGTACCTACGGTGCAATTTACTCAAAAATATATTATAATGCTGAAATTACTAGTATGTGATACCTAATTGGTGCATACCATTGTTCATATGGCGTGCTTTTCCACTGAGCTCTCAGTGCTCCTTGTCCTGTCAGCTAGAGACACTACACTCCATCCCTTCCCTGTTCTCTTTTGCATCTACCAACCAGCACCCTGGCAACCTCACCAAGGGACATCGCATTACCCGTCACCACCCAACGCCCTCACAAACTTTGTCCAAATGCTGTGTCCCTAGTGTTTACACCACACATAGATCTGTTTATATATGCGACGACTGCAACACGTACAAAAACTTCCATTGCTTAGAGTTTTCTTCTTGGAGCATCCATGACTAATGCTATCACATAGGTTTTTTATGCAAGTTCCTGTAATTTTTAGGTAGGTTTCCCCCACATCATGTGACATCCACATGGAAGGCGGCAGGGCAGGGCTCCTAAATCCAATTTAGCTGGTCATATTTGGCCGGCCCTGGCCTGACAATGTCTCTATTAGACAAAATGTGTTGGGAATGCCCACATGGTGAGCCAATGTATGTACGTTCTATCGGTTCACTAATTACGCTAACATATATATGGTTCGATTCGCTAGCTGTCATAACATAAAAAGTTAACATGATTGAAGCATGCATTCATCGATCATGTGTGAGAAACTAATCCAACAAGCAATGCACAACGAAATACGAAAGGATGTTACCTAAGAAAGTAAGAACACATCCTGCAACGTATTATATGATGTAACACATGAAAAACGCGCGCAAAAAAAAATATATAACGCATGCGGTCACCAGAGTGACTTTTCAACGTAAGATTATACAAGCCCCATCAACGTAATATAGCTATACTAGTGAGCTTTCAGTGATTCATCTAGTCACCCCAATCTATCAAAATTGGCGCCTAGCGCGCGCGATCGAGCGCCCACACACACACACACAACGGTGACATGAGGCGGCAGATCAGATCGATCCGACGGTCGACAGACGAGGGCATATGTGCGATGAGATCGAATCGGAGACGCATAAAGGGTAGGCAGCGACCCACCCTATATATCCTACGTGCATGGTGCTCGATCCTGTACGTTTTCAGTAGTGTCGCACCACACACAAACATCACACACCGTCTACGTACGTACACATGTTGCCTCGTGTGTCGATCGTGCATGCCATTGCCGTCCCAGCGCCCGGCCGGTCACGCGCGCCAACACAGCTAACGATCAGTGTTTGTAGTGGCTCTGGTCGTTGTTATGGTAAACAAGCCATGCACCATGTGCAGTATATGCATATCACAACAGCATGCATGATGAATTTGTATTATAGATAAGATATAGCAGAATAGCTGCACCCAAATCGAAGAACAACCGCATGTGCATAGATCGAATAGCTAGGTAGAATCGTGTGACGTGTGATTCGATCTTCCGATGGCAAATTGAAGGTGCTTTGATCCGTTATCTGTCGACGATATAGATGCATGGACACGATCGATCGATTCTGAGTGGCCGACGTGTATTACACAACTTAGCTTTGTCGTCTTGCATATAGCTCTCGTTCAGTAGCTCATCACCACCTCACCCTAGCTACTATAAGTATATATATATTTTTATTTTTATATATATGCAATATATATAGGCTTACAAGTATGTTTAACCAAAAGAAGGAAAAGCTAAGCGCATGGTCGTTGACCCCAATACCCAGCACGGGCCGGGAAAACTCTTAACAGACCGCCCGACAGGGTCAGGTCACATCGACGATCTCATCTGCTGGTTGAAAGAATACTGAAAAACATTTGGACATGGGCACGCACCGGGGTGGAGAGATTAGATACGCCAGGCATCCATGCGTGCGTGCGTTTCTATGCCTATATGCCTATGCGGAAAACCATCGACATCTCGCACTACCAACAAGTAGATTTTTCTTCCAGAGAAAGGTATGATAGCCTAAAACCAACAGTTGGCGGCAACAGTCCTGATTGAAACTCGATTTGTTTGGATTAGTCAGAGCTCGTTATATACTATTGCATATAGATATAGTATATGAGACCAAGGGGGGTGTTTGGCAGGGCTTCTTGGGAGGGGTTCACTAGAGGAGTCGGAGACGTTTTGGAGAAGCTCGAAATTGAGGCTACTCTAAAATGACTCTGACTCTTATTTTTTTTCAATAAAAAACGAGTCCAAACGGCTCCTCCTCCCGACCTTTGGGCAAGGCTCCTCCGGAGGAGCCGAGCCGAGCCAGAAGAAGCTCACCCTCAAACATAGCTTAGGGCATATTTAGTTCATGGGTGTAAACTTTTTTAGGATCTTACTGTAGCAAATGTGTTACTATAGCTATGCAAATAGTGACCTTTTTTTGTTCCAATGAATTGGAATGAGATCAATTATGTCCATTTCATCGACAAAAATCGAAGAGTGTGCTATACTGCCTACTTGTGCTAGCTACCGCCTAGCTGCTAACACCTTTCGATCGAAGCTGTATTAATCTCAACTTGCACGTACGGCGCATCCTATAGCCTCGATCTCGTATCCAGCTGATCGATGGAGATTAATCACCAACCAAGTAGTTTTATATTGATTTTGATCTTGATTGACCAAAATAATCAAGAGATGTACATACATACATATGTATGTATATACTCATACGTCCATACTATCTATCATATCCAACCCGTCTAGAAAAAAAAAACAGCTTGAGACCATACACTAGTGTATTAGGTGGGCCAGGCTTGTGCCATGATTTTCAACTCGTGATAGTCATCGTTTGGGCGCATGGCAATACAATCTCTTACCTAGAACATGACTTAACCTAGAAAAACCCAGACTCATCAGTTTGATGTGTATGTTGGCAGGGTGGGTGTAGTTTATATAAAATAAATTACTTAAACCCTGGCTTGCAGGTTTCACCGTATGTCACCTAACCAACTAAGATATCAATATGAGAGATATTGGGAGTATATATCAAGGGCCAGCTCTCTGATATTCCGATCATTATTACTGAATATAACTAAACCCTTTTTCAAAAAAAAAAAAAAAGTAAAACGAATTATACCCCTTAATTTGTTGAGAAAAGTGTCCTTAATTAGTTGGTGGCAGCATGGTTATTCCCTGATTAGTATTTGCAGCATCAATGCAAGGGCAAAAACTTTTTCTATCCCTAATTAAGCAGTCTGATGAGATGTCACTAATATATTCATATGCTATAGCTAGTTGCATGACTACGTGCTTAAACGACGAACGCAAAACAAAAGCCATTAACTTCGGGCGCTAATGTGAGGACGTGTAATGAGACAAAAGCGCAAATCTTTTTTCTTGTCGCCGTGTGCGTTCGTACGCGACAAACATCAATGCGTGTCTCAATGTCACTTTTACAGCCATTTTTTTTTCTCTGTATTTTGTTTTTCTGCTGTGGGAATATTCGTGAAGATCAACGTCACTCTATTATACACAATGGACCTTTCATAACTAGGGTACTGTAGCATTCAGACCACAGATGTAGTTGATAATTTGGTGACATGCATCAAAAGCCTATATGACTGTTTTGCTAAAGATTGCTTAATTTTCATAATATTTAGGATGACAAACCTAAAAAACAAAATGAGATAGATGTGTGTACCGACTAGGAGACAAATAAATTTTTTGAAAAAGTTTGTTCCCATATCTGATTGGGTATAGATTTCACTCTCCATTTATTTACGCTATAGTAAGATTCACAAACTTTTCTTTTTCTAGAAGGGATGGCCAGGGGAACCCTTTATTTCCATATTATAGTTTTCTTTTTATTTTACTGAACAGTGTTACTAATAGGTGTCTGATTGGGGGTCAAAGAGGCATCTTTTTTCACTATGAAAGGTGAAAATGAAAATGTTGCCTTTCTTTGTTGGAAGGAGCAAGAGGAATAGTGAGCCAATCATCCATGCAAATGGTCTATCTTGTTCTCTTTGTCTTTTCTTTTTTTTCAGATTCCAACATGTAAAGATTCCTTCTCCTTTCAGCTGAATGGCTCCAAAACGTAGAGGTCGGCCCAAGGCTAGGGAGTCCATAGGATGCCCCCTCCCCTGCTAGGTAGCTCTAGAACACTCACTCAGGTCAGGCCATGGACAAGGGATGCCCCAAAAGAACCACACTACACTGTGCATTTTCTAAGTATTAGCTGCTGTACTATTTGTCTGGTGATACATTCGCTGTCGCGCATTGCAGTTGGTTAGAATTGGTGTGTCAGTACAACGGTATGTATAGCATGTACTATGTGTCCTGCATGCGTGTGAAACGCAATTGACTTGTCAATCATCATGCAGTACCAATGTACAATCAACGAACTACTCCACGTACAGATTGTATACGGTACGTGTCCCTTCTCATCAAAAAGAAAAACAAAAGAAATTAGACAGTGTGAAAAATTTAGAATGAAATAAGTGAAGATATGTGGATAGCTTGCATTAAGATGTTAGAAATTAATGGGATCACATGACTATTATTAGGTGATGATATAGATAGTTAGTGGAAAATGTCATGGATGGTTTGTATGTATTTTGAGATAAAACTTGTAGTTGGGATTAGCTTTAAAAATAAAATAGAAGTATACTCCGCGTGTTGTTGCTGGAATTATGGATGAATTAAAATGAATTTATACTAATTTACTTATAGGAAGGAATAAATTATTGTAAATTAATGATAGAGGATGGCATGGCGTACTATTTTACTTATATGAATTTTATTAGATTCCCTTGCTTTCATTCATAGTCCTCTTTGACTTGATTTGTCTTGGCTCTTGCATAATGAGTTTGGTAACCATCTAAAGACGGAAATGGAGAGGAAATTATATTAACGAATCAGGTGAGTTGTGGATCATATTAAAATAAGATAAGATCATTGGGTACGTAGTGCAGTAAGTCAACAACAACGACCAAGGTGATAAACAACAACCAAAACACTACAAACTAAGGAAACAACCACGGCATCTTACTCAAATATGGACAATGCTCAGTTGGACTAGGACCTCATCAACGTGATAAATAACAAGGAAAACACTACAAACTAAGCACAAGACTGTCTCATACTCGGTCCTACTGAAAGCCCTACTTCTCTACCACTCCACAAGGTCGTCCAAGCCATACATCTACACCATTTCAATAACTGAAAAAAAAAATCACCCATGCATGTCATGAGATGAAATAGAAATAGAGGAAAAAGAAGAAGATGACAATCCAATCATTCAAGAGGCATATATTGGTTTGAGGTGAGATCTTATAGTGGGCCCCAGTTACATGCTACGGCTGATCCCGTTTCATGTTAAGACAAGAGCAAGGACAACCATCCAGGGCATTTTCGGTTTGCTCATTGGACATTCACGGTGACTAACTTGTCCTTTCAAGTTTTTTTCCCCTGTGTTTGTATGACGGTTTCAGTTCACCAAGTAAAGAAAACAATACAAAACGGCAACGTCTCACGTAGCTTAGCTGACAAGTTTTCTTTCTTCAATTCTTGAGAAATTGAAGTTGCTAGCTGCTGCTGCTAGTTGTCCAGGTGAGGAGTATTTATCTTCGGTGAAAAAAAAGGCAGAAGCTGACAATGTATATATCATATAAGACAAAAAGCAGGAGCACTGTACGTATATATACTCTAAATTAAGTCCAAATTTATAATCAATAATGTTAACATTTATGCCTCTAAATAAAATTACAAAAATATATTATTTAACTTAATATTTTTTAATATTAATTAAAATATCAAATTATGACTTCACCTAAAAGCGAGAATTTTATTCTTTTGAAGGGAGGGAGTATAGACGAGAGAGCGGATCACACTTGACATAAATATCTTTTCTTAGAAAAAACTATATAGTATTTTTCATGTAATAGAGGAAGGACGGTCCACAATCTTTCCCATGCATATGTAGGTGTCCATGAATCTATACATACCAACAAGCAACCAGCAATGAGTGGGTACTAAACAGTAATCCTTTTGAGACGACCGAGAAAAGGGAATTGGAAATCTACCTAACAATTGACACATTTTAGGAAGTGCAACTTTTCAAGCTATTTTTTCTTCAGACAGGCGTGTAAAATACTCCTATCTTAGTTAGTACTCCCTCGGGATGGTATTAGAAGTCGTTTTGGACAAGGTTTGGGTCAAACATCGGGAATATAAATCATTAATAACTTTTAAGTTGTTGAGTTTGTAAATGTAAAAATTATATGAGTAGATTTGTCTTTAAAAAAAAATACTTTAATAAAAGTATACATATATCACATCTCCATAAATATTTTTATAATAATAAGAGGTCAAAGTTGTGTTTTTGGAGACCGTGTCGCTGTCCTAAACGACTTCTAATACCATCCCTCCCAGGGAGTATTCCTCCCAGCATGTCATTGAAGAGTTTCTCGTCACGGGTTTTGGCGAACACATGGTTGATTTAGATCAAATGTGTTTAGTTGTGTGATTGAGTGATTGTCAACCGCCAATATTTTTACTTCTATTTTCCTTTATTCTTTATGTTTCGCTATGTTCACCGGCACATGTGGAGTGTGTCGAAGACGTATCTCTTGGTTCGTGTTTGTACATGTGTGGAGCTCCGAGATGGTAGCCGACGGCGAGGTGAAGGGGCCAAGGAGGACTTGTCGGGCCGGCGACGGACCGCTGGAGGTGAAAGATAGACGTGAGGCTTGGACCGAGGGACCGAATCGCCGGGTGGCTAGCCATGGTGGCTGACATCCGGGACATCGATAAATGCAAGAGGACGGGCGGATCGTGATCGATCGGATCAAGACGGCGAGCGCGTTGCAAAGTTGGGGAGACACTTGGCGGTTTGGGCGGTCGAAGACAAAATACGACACGCGTCGACGGGAACGCGCGGTGCGACCGCGATACTTATAAGCGTGTTTGGTGGTTTGGGCCTCAAAGCCATCGGCGCTGGTTTGGTGGTTTGGACCTCAAAACCCGGGCGTATGTTCCGGTGGAGAGATGGCACATGGCGGCTTCGAGAGATTGCATGGAGCAATGCTACGATGAGGAGGGGCGTGGTGATGCGCCGGATCAAAAGATATCCAAGTCCGACCATAATGTCCCCGGGTAAGTGGTTTCGGCAATTGTATCGGGGCTAGGGTTAAAATCTCATGATTTTTCAAGTTCATTTGATGGGGTTTTTGATTTTTCTTGTGAAGTGATTTTGTGTTGATTTCATACCGCATATGTCCGTTTCATCCCGCACACGCCAAGTATTCAACCCGGACACGTCCGGTATTTGCCGAAGTGTTACCGCTTTTTGTTCGGCGTGTTTATCCATCACGTTGGGACTTCTCCCGTTGATCCGTTGTGCCTCTAGAATATCTTATAGGGCATCCATCTAGCAATCTAGGTTGAGATCATCCATGTCTCGCGGCGTTTGAGTTTGAGGAGGCGTGAGAGCCATAAGTTCAAGTTTTTGAAAGAAAATTTTGAGGCTCCTATTCACTCCCCTCTAGTCGTGTTTTCGTCCTTCGGTTATGTACATGTAAAGTGAGCTCCTCTTTTAGTTTGCTCCTTGATGTTTTGTCGTATTGATTGAAACGTATAGCATACTAGAATGGTATGTAATTTAAATGACAATGACTGTACTTCATGTTTGATTGAAAATAAGGTAAGTTTAGATGTTTAAAAAAAAAGGGTAAGTTTAGATTCTTTTTTAAAGCTGACCTAAATTCGAAAATAGATAAAAGTGCTGATCTAAATCCGGTCACATATCAGCAAGAGCGATCTTTTTCAAAGCTTAGCTGAGTCTTTTCTACCTTCCCTAGAATATTGGACTGAGAACAAAAAAATGAAATCACTGGAACGTGTCCTGTCTCTACTTGAAACCATCCAGCAGTCGTCAGTGCCGGTGGGCTAGGCAAGCTGCGCGCGCCCGTTGCGCGGGCGGCGTCGGCAAGCAGGTAGCTCTCGGGCGGCGCCGTCGTGCAGTGTGTGCGGAACCGCGGCCGCACTGGCGCTGCGCCCCGCCAATTGCAGACATGCCCGTTTGTCCGCCGGCCTCGGGATCCTGAGCTAACTAGAACAGCCCTTGACCTATTGGGTCGGTTGCAGTTGCAGTGGCCTTTTGTTCTCGTATGCTACTCTCGGTCAGTTGCAGTACTAGCTAGTTTATTCCACTGCTGATGGCAGCTTGTTTACCTCATCTTTTTCAAAAAAAAAAAAAACTCCTTCCACTTTAAATTATAAAAACTTTTTAATATTTATGAAAATTATAAATATTTAGTTTTTGTTGTGCACTTGAATACACAGTGTCTAGATGCACAATAAAAACAATGTGCATAGAAAAGCCAAAACATATTACAGTTTTGAACAAGAGAGTACATAGAAAAGCACACATCTTCTTATCTCGTTTTTCATTGTAGACATACCTTTTATATAAAAAGAAATAACTTTTTTTATCTCTCTAATAGTTCCTTTTGATTCTATAATGTCACACCAGCATTTTTCCCTTACTTGAGACCCTATTTAATTTCATGGAACGAGATTAATACGGTCATGACTATCAGAGTATATATAAAAGTAAATTTTTGATATTTTCTCATTAGCTTAGATTTTTTTGGTTGAACTAATCGGTGAATGAAACTCACTAGAGATTTTGCCAGTGTACACTATACCTCTGTATAAAGACACGCACACACTACGGGTCATAACAATTTTTTCACAACAGTTATAACAACTTTTGAGTACCCCTCCGTTTGCAAATTATAGGGCAGCTTTTGACATTTTTGGTACATAACAAAAAAAAAGATGAACTAAAAAAAATCAAAACCACCTATATAGTTTAGAAAGGAGAGAGTACTTGTAATTGTAGACAATGAGTGCTTTTTTTCCCTCCGTATTTTGAGCGAACCGGTCGAAACGAAAACCTAAAAAAACACGAGTGTACGGTCTCCTATTATTTCCTATGTGTTGTTGAGGTAAATCCAAATGTCGTTAGTACTGGTGGTGAAGTATATGGATCTGTGGCGAGCGAGAGCAAGAGCATGGTAAGTATGTGAAAGATTCCGTGGTGCGAGATACGACAACACGTACTCTTGAAATGAAGCTGGTCCTTAATTAAGCTTGCTGATGATGGATGGCAATAATCGTGTTCGCTTTCCATGTGTGCGTATTAATTGGGGTGCCAGTGCCAGTGCCGGTGCCGGTGCCAGTGCCGCGCCACTAGCCTGGTCTGGTCTGGTGAGGAGAGGAGTACGTACAAGCTAGATTTGTCACTTGTGTCGCGGCAGCAGCTGGGTGGCCTTTGCTGCTCCACATCGCTCCAAACCACGTCTCTCTCACCACATTTCCCTCTCCATCCACTGAACAAATTTCCAAAAAGCCCATAGCACACATCAATGAATTTAATTTCATTTCAATTGCGCATCATCATCATCGTCTCTCTCTATAGAGCCAGCCTTCGTGTTGTTGTGTGTTGTGTTCTCTCTCCTGATGGATCCACTACGCTCCAAAACTTCTCCCCTATATATACCACGCCATGTACTTCACTGCTTCTTACACCTCTTCGTTCTCTCATTCCATACCACTAGTGCAAGGTCCTAGATTCACACTTGTTTGCTTGCAGCTGCTACACCTTGCTTCTCTTCTTCCTTGCTTCGGCCTATCGATCTCTAGGCAGCAATCTACTTTGCCTTGCCTGGGCAGGGCAGGCTCCATATATAATTCCTGCTAGCTAATCGGCCATGCCGACGCCGTCGCACCTCAAGAACCCGCGCTACTTCGACTTCCGGGCGGCGCGACGGGTGCCGGAGTCGCACGCCTGGCCGGGGGCTGCACGACCACCCCCCGTCATGGACGGGGCGCGCCGGGCCGGACGCCGTGCCGGTGGTGGACCTGAGCGACCCCACAGCATGCGCAGCCGCGGTGGCGGCGCGCGCCGCCGAGCAATGGGGCGCGTTCCTGCTGACGGGGCACGGCGTCCCCGCGGAGCTGCTGGCGCGCGTCGAGGACCGGATCGCCACCATGTTCGCGCTCCCCGCCGACGACAAGTTGCGCGCCGTGCGCGGGCCCGGCGACGCCTGCGGCTACGGCTCCCCGCCCATCTCCTCCTTCTTCTTCCAAGTGCATGTGGTCCGAGGGATACACCTTCTCGCCGGCCAACCTCCGCGCCGACCTCCGCAAGCTCTGGCCCAAGGCCGGCGACGACTACACCACCTTCTGGTACGCATCGATGCACGTACATGCATGTACTGCCCGGTACACCTAGTAGCAGGGGTCACACGCACGATACGGTACATCATCGACGTGTCGTCTCGCCCGTGTGCGTCTAAGGCCATGCATGCATGCAACCCCTTTTAGCATGCTGTTGCTGGCTGACACGATCGAGGAGTTCGATATATATATCTTTGCTTAATGGCAACTGCATCTATGTTTCTACACAGTGATGTGATGGAGGAGTTCCACAAGCACATGCGTGCCCTGGCGGACAAGCTGCTGGAGCTGTTCCTCATGGCGCTGGGGCTCACCGACGAGCAGGTGGTGGCGGTGGAGGCGGAGCGGAGGCTCGCCGAGACGATGACGGCGACCATGCACCTCAACTGGTACCCTCGGTGCCCGGACCCGCGTCGCGCGCTGGGGCTCATCGCGCACACCGACTCGGGCTTCTTCACCTTCGTGCTGCAGAGCCTCGTCCCGGGGCTGCAGCTCTTCCGCCACGCCCCGGACCGGTGGGTGGCCGTCCCCCGTGCCGGCCGCCTTCGTCGTCAACGTCGGCGACCTCTTCCACATCCTCACCAACGGCCGCTTCCACAGCGTGTACCACCGCGCCGTCGTCAACCGGGACCTCGACAGGATCTCGCTCGGCTACTTCCTCGGCCCGCCGCCCACCGTCAAGGTGGCGCCGCTAAGGGAGGCCGTGCCGCCAGGCCGGACTCCCGCGTACCGCGCCGTCACGTGGCCCGAGTACATGGGCGTCCGCAGGAAGGCCTTCACCACCGGCGCAAACGCGCTCAAGATGGTCGCCCTCGAGCTCGACGACGACGCCGGTGCTGGTGCTGGTCCTGGTGGCGCCGCCGACCCCGCGGCGGTCGTCGTCCATCAGCAGCAGCTACTCGTCTCATCGTAGCCGATCGGATCGATTGCATGCCGGATCATATTCGTACTCGTCGATCGAGTATAGACAGACTAATCAAGCAACCCTGAACAACTATGCCTGCGTGGATCGATGTATATGGTAGAAGAATTAAGAGATCGATCGATGACGGAGGAAGAGGAAGAGGACGACACGCTGTACCTACGTAGCTGTTTCTTCTAGCAACAGCAGGCCGGCCGGCTGCTGCTTCCAATCGAGTTTGTCGTTACTGACGATTGTTAGTGGATCCATTAACTAATCTGGAATTCTGGATTAATGTAATGCATGTGGTTTGGCATCTGGCGAAAAGGTAGCCAGTAGCCAGCCTAGCTGGTCAATCATAGGTCTACATTACAACCTGATCGATCATCTACTCCCTCTGTCCCATGGAGTTAAATGCGTTTTTGACTTTTTAAACTTCATGTTTGACCATCCGTCTTATTCAAAAATATTTATGCAAATCATAAAAAATAAATTAATCAATATTCAAGTATCTTCATTGATAAAATAAGTCATAACAAAATAAATTATATTTGTGCAAAAAAAATTGAATAAGACAAAGATTAAATAAGATGACACTAATTCGCGGTGACAAAACTCACCGACGGAGGGAAAGTACTGTTGTTTCTTTCGGTCTGATTGAGTGTGGATGTGGTGAGGGAAAAAAAAAAAAATAATTGATGATGGGTGACGCAATGCAATGCAAGAGGGTTGCAATTGCAAAGCTGCAGTGGCCAGTGGAGATCGATGTAAATATAAAATAAAATACAGTATGTCTTCTAGTTCTAGGTCATGGATGTGCACTGCAGCTACGAGTAGAGGACAACACACCTGGCTCGTACCGTCGTACACGCCGGAGCTCAGAGCGCTAGCCAATGAGGAAGAGACACGGGCTCATATGTCTGCACAGTCTGCGCTACTACGTACTCGTACTCCACTGCAAAGTTGCATCATGCTCATGCATGGAATGGAACAAACCAGGGCTCTCAACAACAAGTTACTGCATGCGAGAAGAATCTTTACGTGTAAGTAAATTTGCTTCCTAAGAGCACGCTGTTTCACACCGCGGAATTACGCGATACGTACGCGCCGGCCATAAATCTTTTTAATCGTACGTACTTACTGTAGTGACATACTACTTAATTGTAAAAGTGGTCAGTGATTTCAAACGGGACTTTTGATAGTAATAATAACGTGTAATGTGTGTATGGTGGAGTCACAAGGGCCACCAGTACCAAGCTACCACCTGCTGGAGTTTGATTTGCATTTGCAAGCGGCCAAGTGAGCCCCTTTTGTGTGGTGCCGCCGGTGCCGGTCCTGCACTGCATGTTTCCCTCCCCTGAAGGAAAAAAAACGGACGAAGAACTGGGGATCCTGAGGAGATCTGCAGTGAGATGGGGCTGCTGCATGATGATGATGCGTGATGCAAACCAAGGAGAAGACGCCATGGCATGAGAGACCCACCCGTTAGCCCCAACTAACATTCAGAGGCAGAACAGGGTCAGACCCAGACATTACTCGGTGTCTGTGGTCGATCAGTACCAACCAACGCAGTATACTCTCTATGTCGCATGGAGTTTGTCGTTTTGACTTTTGAACTTTATGTTTTGACCATCCGTTTTATTCAAAATATTTACGCAAATCATAAAATAAATTAATCAATATTTAAGTATCTTCATTGATAAAATAAGTCATAACAAAAATAAATTATATTTGTGCAAAAAAATTTGAATAAAGACGAAGATCGAATAAGATGGCATGGAATCCAGGGTGACAAACTCAGTGGGACGGAGGGAGTATGCAGCAGCTGCACTGCATCATATTCGTATCCTTCCTCCCCTTCATAGGCTATGCCAAATCGGATACCATCCATCTCCAACTGGGGTTCTCTCAGAGTCGTCCGAGCAACTTATTCTTCTTCGGTAAAATTAAAAGAACCTAAGCAAGATTATCCGTGCAAATTTTTTGTAGCGGTGCTCGGAGTAGCTTTTTACCTTAATTTGTTTTTTTTTTTTGCTAGAGAATATTTTTTATAAATTTCTTGTAAAAATATAAATAATTATGTTTGTTCCGCTACATTTATGCGCAAATTTCATAAAGCTATTATTGCTAGACATTTTGACTATCGCCATCTTTCTCTCTCTCCCCGCCCCCAACCAATCCCAATTGTTTCGTCTAGCGATATAATTACCATAAATTTATTGTAATTTTTCTATGAACTTTATTGATATCTATGCCTTTTGTATCTTTCTTGATCAAACAAGGGTTTGTTGAAACAAGGCCTCTGTGGCCTTCGCCTCACCGGTAAGTTCTACCGTGGGGCGCGATTTTGTCGCCGCCGTCGCCGAACCGCCTTCATCGGCTTCTTCATCGCCGCCAAATCGCTACCCCGGTTAGCATAAATAAAAATAAAACCGCCCCCTCATCCCCGCCCCTTCCGATGTTCCATCCTCCATCTCCGCCGCCAAATCATGTTGCTCCAACTCGCATCCTCTGATCTCGCCCCGCCCCGCACCTATATCTTGCGTGCATTAATCTTGCCGATCCGCACTCCAACCAAGCAAAGCCTCCTCATTTTATGCTGGCCCAACGTCTTTGCCTCCATTTGGGATTCGACAACAAGCTTCATCTTCTACCTCCAAAGAACCGCAAAACAAATATACTTGGACGCTTTGGCATGTTCTTCCTCAACGGCTCCATCAACCACCTTCAACCGACGCCTCATGCAAATCCTTCCATTCTGGGTGTATGCGCCATCGACTTATGACCCCCACGCGCAACCTCGTCGTCATCAACGCCTCCGTTAGTAGCCGTTGTTCTTATTCGATCGTAGGACCCGCTTGTAATTTGGTCTTTCTTAGAGGACCTTGTTGTAAAATGGATGCTTAATATATAATATTTGCAGTTGTCAAAAAAGGGTTTGTTGAAACGCGAGAAGTTTTTCAAGTATATAATGCATATGCTAATTTTTTTTAATTTACTGTACATGGATAGAAAACTATTTAATTTAAAATACCACATGTATTATTAATTAGTATAAGGATAGAAAACTATTTAGTTTAAAATACCACATGTGCACAGTAATAATATTTAAACATAAATTTTATGTGGCATAAATTTCCTTTAGATCATCATAAAATCTAGCATTGCATATATTTTTTTCGTGAATAATATTTTGTTTTCTAGTAAATTGACCATTATATCTCATAAAATCCAACGGTGTACATTTCTTTTATTTACCTATTAATTTCATATTTTTCTAGTAAATTTAGATCGTTAGATGATCAGAGAAATCCAATTATGTGTATTCTTCTATTTTTCAATTAATCTCAAACTTTCTATACGTTCTTGCTGAATGTGAGGCTTGTTTTAACAATATTGTACGACAGTCGAATTAGAAAAGCTCTTAAATATATTACTTTTTTGCGACTTGATTGACAGTATCTAACAAAACATGGTACTTTGTAATAATAAAAAAAAAAAAAGTATAGAGTTGTGACCGCGATAATCACGTGGCTTAGATTGGGCTTAGAGCCGTGCCACCGAAAGACTAGCAAACGTATTTTCTTGCATTGCATATATCTTGGAATCAAATTTTTATATCATCGCGCCCAGTAATAAAGAAGAGACTAATAGGTGGTGACTTGCCGGTCCCTCTGAGAGAGATGCCAGATACGGAATTAGGGATAACATCATTACGTTACTCTGACGATTGACGAGGATAAGTCTAGTGGTGGAATCCGTCAAAACACAAGAGGACCGAGTGAGTCAGTGAATACAACAGCCGGGTGAATGAGCCAAAGTTTGTAGTACTCCACCACGGGGAGAGTAATTAATTCTTCATCATCATCACCTGGAGTGCTGGACGGACGCGGTACAGAATTCTCTCAATTCCCTCCTCGCTGTCAGCCATTCAACACAGCACAGGTGGTGGTGTAAAGCCTTTGCAGGGTCAGACGACAGATCACAGATGCAGGTGATCAGTGAACAAACAGTTCACCCATCCAGCTCATCATCATTTCCATGCGCTTGCATTGCATTGCATTGCCTCTGACTGACTGATGAATCCCAATCCTATTCATCCCTTGGAACTGGAAGCCCTGGA
Source organism: Hyparrhenia diplandra (assembly GCA_015847255.1). NCBI lineage: Eukaryota > Viridiplantae > Streptophyta > Magnoliopsida > Poales > Poaceae > Hyparrhenia > Hyparrhenia diplandra. The sequence goes on along the minus strand of JADLZK010004180.1, from coordinate 3,531 downwards.
CAGGAGGGCAGCGATGGATCGATCGTCGATCGGGGCTCGGACGGACGTTGTAGGAGCTGATAAGGATGGGTGTTGGCGGCGGCCCCTCCCCTGTCTGGCGCCTGCCGGGCCACCCCAGACCCACCGGACGCCGGCTGTCGTCGCTCGCCACCGGAGCCCCTCCCCGGCACGGTGGGGCCGCAGGCGCCACCCCCGTTGCGACGGGTCCGGGTGCGGGGCACAGGCACGGCACAATAATTCACCGGATCCGTCGTGCCTGCCTGCCCATCGTGATGGGGGGTGCTGGCGAGCCAAGAACAAACACCCCAAGCGAAAAGGACGTCGTTCGTTACGGGAGGCCGGGAGGAGACGATCGGACACCGGAGGACCCGCCCCGGTTGGGCACTCGGCGGCGGGCAGGACGTACGTGTGGAACGGGACGAGCCACCCAGGTGCCCATCGATCGGATCGGTTCTGCTGCTGCTGCATGTCAAAACCACCGCAATTACGCCGCGAAAAAGGCCCGGGAAAGGTCTCGGTCATCTCGTCTGATCTCATCTCATCTCCGTCTGGTAGTTATCCATCCATCCGGATGCCTGCCTGCCTGCCTGAGCCTGACCGACGATTGAAGCGATGAGCGTGCACGCGCGTGGCCGGGCGGCCGGGCGGGTGGCTTTCACCTCCGACTCGGCGCAACATGAAGGAAAGCGACGCCGTCCGTCCGGTCCATCCAGCCGTTCGGCCTGCCTGCTGCTGCCTAATAACGGGATGCCTGCCTGGCTTGGGGGCATCGCGCCGTGCCGTCGCCTTCGTGGGCCGAAGCTGTCGCGGCGCGGCGCGGGGGCGCGGCGACACATGTACGGTGCCCACTTCCCAGTGCAGTGGTGCAGGGGCGCGCGCCGCGCCGCTGCGCAGGGGCAGGGGCAGGGCAGCCTGGCGGTGGATTCATTTCGTCACATTTAACCTCTGCCCGCAAATGCACATCCATGGTTGCTGTGTTCGTCCAGACACAAGTTACTACTGCTGCCAGGTGGGCGTGCAGAGCAGAGCAGAGCAGGCAGCAATGGCGGGGAGCGCGCACAACCATGCCACCAGCTGTTTGAACGCTGGGGAGGAGGGGACAATTGGTATAGTATATCAACAAGATAAGCAAGGGGTCCAGCAGCTAGGCGGGATTCTGAAGCTCTGAACTTGGTAATCAAGGACGACGACGCACATTGATGTCATATGCCGACGGCGATTGGCAAGGAGGAGCAAGCAAGGACTCCATAGATGCCCTCGTTCGCTTCTTTTGAAAAGTCAGGACCGGATGCTGCCTGCCTGCCTGCGCGGTGCGCGCGCGCGCCAGTTATTGATGATGGCCACGCAGCGCAGCGAATTACTGGCCGGCGAGTCGGCGACGATAATAACTCCGGTTTGGCCGCACTGGCCATGGCTCTCGTTCGGCGGAAACCAACAAGAAAGAGCCCCGGCCGGCCGTCGCACGAGGACCACGACGGCGACCGCGCCGCATTCACGAGTTGGCGCTGGCCCGGCCACCAATCGTTTCTTTTTCTTTCCAGATGACAATCAGAAGAGGCTACTTACTACTACCACTGCTACACATGAATGACTGATGAATTCTGTCTGAATTATACATACTACATCCTACATTATTACGTACGTATTATTATTGCCGGATCCAGCCTGGTCCAGCCTTTGTAAGATTCTCCTCCAAACCGATAGATAGAAAGAGAGAGATGCGATGAAAAAGATTTGATCAGGTTCGCCTAGGGAACAGCGGTGCTGGCTGGGCTCGCCGCACTGCAGCAGCTGTACGTACGCGCTCCATTTCATGGTGCTGGCTGGCTGCCGTAGTACGTGCTGCGGCCGGGGGGGCCAGCCAGCCAGCCGCCCCGTCTAGGCCAGCTCGAGCTCGAACGGATCAGACAGAGGGCCACTGGCCACGGGATCAACAAGTGCTCGTCCTCGTCCGTCCCCATCCCTGCAATCATCCGGCGGCGGCGGCTAACAAAACCAGGTAGGGCGGGGCAGCCGCATGCACGCCCGCCGCAAAGAAACGAGAGCCGAACAACGTGGGAGTTTGCCACTTTTCTCACCGCCGCAGCCCGCGGGCATGGATCGGCCCTGCCGGCGGCGCGGCGCGGACTGACAGGCATGGCGGCTGGCGGCTGCCTGGGCTGGGCTGGCTGGTGGGAACGGCTGTCGTCGTCGTCTAGTAGGCAGGCATATGCATATGGATGCAGATCGGATCGCCTTGCTCGTGTCCGGATTCAGATGTGAACAGCGCCAACAGTGCAAGTGGTTAGCGAGCGAGGGGCATCGTCGATCTGCATGCCAGGCCAGAGACTGCTGCTGGCTCCTGGCTGCCGGTGCCCGGTGGTGGTGAACGTTGGAAACATGCCGCCGCATGGCGGGAAAGCAGGAGAGAAATGTCAGCGGTCACACTTCTGCTTCAGCGCCCTGCTGAGTGTTTATCCAATTGGAGACGTCTAGCTAGACTGAATTTTGCCTCGCCTATCTTCTGTCTGTTTCCCTCTGTTTCTTGTTTTCTGTTCTTTCTGCAGGATTTTTTTTTTTTCACCTGCTCAAACTAGTTAGTGATTTGGCAATAAAAAGTAATAAAATTTATATATAGTCTCGGCGTATCAGTGGCCTCATATGGTATGATCTGAAAATCAGCACAAGGAATATGCTCTACATATATATAAAAAGTAAAAGTAACAATCTAGATATAATATTTTCTACTCTAAGTGTAGTTCAAAGGTTCAAGATTTATTCCACAGTAAGTGCAATTGTGGTCTCTTTTTGACCCACCTTTACCGCTGCACATCTTTTTCCATTCTCTCACTCTTCGTTTTCCACTTAGATTGTTTACCATGTGGTGATGTTCGAAAAGAGCAAGTAGTACTCCCTCCTGTCTCATGGAGTTTGTCGTTTTTGACTTTTAAACTTCAAGTTTAACCATCCGTCTTATTCAAAATATTTATAGAAATCAAAAAATAAATTAATCAAGATTCAAGTATTTTCATTGTTAAAATAAGTCGTAACAAAATAAATTATATTTGTGTAAAAATTTAAATAAGACTAAGCATCGAATAAGATGGCACGGAATCCAGTGGTGACAAACTCAGGGGACGGAGGGAGTAAGCTCTAAAAACAAAAAAAAAAGAAAAACTATTTAGATGCCACTCACAACATTTCAGGTCTAACTACCACTAGTCCATGGTTGTTGTATAAGATCCAACATCTACGTAGCGGTCTTATTAATGTATTACCTCTAAATAAGTACTCATGCATGGAGGAAAGTCCGCCCTTAAGAATATGTGCCATGTGAGCCATCGTTGATATGATTTTTAGATTCATGAAGATTACGAGATTCAAATGCTCATGAAAGACGTATTTTACTTCACCCAATTCTCCTCCATCTTGATTGAACTTACCCCCTACTATCCTCGCCATCGCGCTTCCACTTATCGCTTTTGCCTCGAGCAGCAAGAAGCAGTTGATGAGCCCAAGTGATATTTCTACTCCTAATAATCTAATTTTAAC